>BQNB010003086.1:21819-107052 GCA_026074375.1 Tanacetum coccineum | reverse complement strand
CATAAAATACATTAATGGGCTGACCCGGCCTATTAGATGGGTACGGGTTGGCCCATTAAGGTATTTCTTCGTTTTCGGCATCGGCTTTGACCTTGACTTTGCGGGGTTGACTTTGACTTCGACTTTTGTTTTTGGACTTTGACTTTGATTTTGACTTTGTCTTTTTCACGCTCTTCCATTCCGTGCTCGGTTTTGTCGTTTTTGGCTTTGTTTTTCGTCCTTTTCTCGAATATCCGTTTCCTACACAAATAAGTGAAAACATACAAATACAATATACTTTTGGTACGTTTTTGGTCATTTAAGTCCGTTTTAATGGATAAATGGTATATGTAATTAAGCACATACCAAAATCCCCCATACTAAACTATTGTCGTGTTCTCACGCAATGCTATAAGTAAACACTTAAGAAAACTAAGAATCTCAATCCCCCTTCTTCGCCCTACTCCACTCCCCGAGTATCCGACTCGATATTTCACTATGTCAACAAGCTCCCTTTAGGAGGAGAAAACTGTTACACGTCGCTTATCCCAATTTCCAACACTAAGCTAAATGTCGAGTCCTAATCTTAGCTAGAACCAATCTACACCTTCACTAATGTATTTTAAGGCCTAAAATATTAACCGACACACAATCAACACTTCCAAATTTATACACTATCAGATTTACACAATAACACAAGAATGAAAATATTGAGGTTGAATCTTAGAAGAAGATAGAAGAAGATCACAAATCTATAACACTTCGTTTCTTGGCGAATACGAATGTTCTTCTCTTGCACTTGATAGAAGAAGGAGGAAGAAGAGATTGGATCACTTAAAACAATATTAAGCAAGATAGTGATCATAGATTTAAGAGATAGGTAGTAGGTTTTAAAGAGAGAAAGAATTCTAAAAACTATGTGCAAAGAGGTTTGAGATCTGCCAAGGAATAGTGCAATATTTATAGGCAAGGAAAAATAACATCCCCTGGGGGTGGTCTCGGTGGTTCCAGATATATCTGGGGGTCGTTCTACCTATCAAGGGCCGCCCCTAGTTAGACGCTCCCCTTTTTTTCTTTTAATGGGGAAGTTATTATCTGATCCAGAAATATTTGTTTAGGGGAAAATCTGATTTTGAATTTTTTTATTATTAACAAAAACATTTTTTAATTAATAAAAACATCTTCTATATATTACTTTTATAAAAATGTTATATTACATTTATAAAAATGTAATGTTAAAGACAAAAAGATTTACTTTGGTCACTAATCATGTTTAATGCTTTGTTTATACATACCTTAAGTGATTTACGTCGAAATGTTTACGATTAATAACGTGTATAAGTTTATTTTTATCGTAGAATATTTTTACATTTTGTCATCTTCAATACGTAGAGGAGCCAAAAAATTTAAATAATATTTTAGACATTATTTGTATTAACAATCTTCTCTTTTTTGATGATGATAAAATTGCAAAAATCATTTTACATAAAAATAAAGTTTACAAGTTATTAATGAGTTTTAATCCATTTCTCCTTCTTTTTGTCGAATCCAAAAGGTTGATCGTCGAGTAAAGAAGAGAAAGAAATCGACCATGCTAAAGCTCCCCCTTGGTGTATACTCCCCCTCGCTTGGGCCACCAAGGAATCAAGCTATGATAATTTGCTACAAAAACGAGTTAGAAAGATGAGTGCAATATATCTATATAGTATAATATCTAATATAATAATATATATATATATATAGAAATATATATATATATATATATATATATATATATATATATATATATATATATATATATATATACACATCCAACTTGTAGTAATATCATGACAAATATATATAAAGATGGCCAAAAATGATAGAAGTAGCCAACATAAATAAGCACTCAAATCAACCATCTTACTAATAAATTAGAATAAAGCCATTCATAAAAAGAAAATTCATACTTGAAAACATGAATGTTACAAGATTGGTATTAAAATGATAGACATTACTACACTAATATTCTAAAAAGTCACATAAGACCTAAGTGATTCTTGATTCATAGAGGATGGCTTAAACAAAAGAGGATGGCTTAAACAAAAGAGGAGTCAAGATTTATTTAAAAACATTAAGGATGTTTAATGATGAGGTGGAGAAGGTGAGGCGATGGTGGAAGTGAGAAGATATTCAATGTGAGAAACATGAAATGCATTTCATCCCTAAGAGAAAGGATGAGATTGCGATTGTGGAAGCAACATAGACAATGCGCTCCATGATAGTCAAGACCATTAAAGTAGATGGGATGGCCCATGAGAGGTGGTTGAGGTGGTGGAGGTGGTGAAGTAGGTGATGGAGTTTCAAACATGTTATCAAGAGGAGTGATAGGTGAAAGAGAAAGAGTAATATCCAAAGAAGGATTGCTTTAAAGTGGAAGAGTGTTTGAGGGTCTTGGAGGAGCATCCAATGGATCATCAATAAAAGGATTACTAGGTTAAGGAGAAGGTGTGTTTCTTGAAGAAAAATGTAAAGAACATGGTTTTGATTCAAAGGAGGATGAGGTGGTTCCAAAAGTGGAAGATGTATCTTTGGTTGATGGAATTTTTAATGGTGCATTAGGTAGAGATAGAGATGAGGATTTTGCAATAAGAGAAGGGTATAGAGTTTCATCTCTCCTGCTCTTGGGTTAAAATCGATAAAGAGTTTCTTGGTGGAATAAGAGTGAGTTTGATTTTCTTAGGGGGATTAGATAATGAAGCTTGAGTAGAAGCCATGAAGGAAGAAGAAGAAGAGAAATGTGATGAAGATGATGAAGAGAATGAGGTGGGTGATCATTATTTAATCAAGGAGTGTTGGATTGTTTTGGAAAAGCATGGTTATAGAAAATAATGATTCCAAAGTATGTTTAGCAAAATGCAGAAAGATAGTTGGGTCTAAGAGAGGGTTGGTCAACTGCACAAAAAATCAGGAGAAAACAATAAAATTCTCGTGACTTCTATTGGTGGTCTCGTAAATAAGGGGCTGTCCAATATATATTCAAGGGCCGCCTGCTATTTATGGGAGCCGTTTTTGCTGGAAGGATGAAATTTTCCTAGTTTTTTTCTAGATTATCAAACCTATGTAGAAAAAGAATAAGCTAGAAGTGCCCTTTTGTAGCCAATCCTATTTCCTCAACGATCATCTAAGCATCTAAACATCCATATATATAAAATTAGCAAATATAAATTCTAGCGGGGAATCAAATATAGGCATAGTGGAGAGAATAGCTAAGCATGCATGATAATTTCATATATATCAAGATCAATAAGCATAATATCCCAAATAGCATGCAAATAAGTTTTAGGATGATAAAATTAAACGATCATCAAAGGCAAACTACGTTGTCAAAGCTAAGTACCAAGTAGCCTACCAAATAACGTTAAATCTATGTATCAAAGCATAGTATATACCAACATTACATTCAACAAGTTTTTGAATAAGTAATAAGGAATTATTATATTGTTTTTAGCATTCGCCAAATTAGCTTCACTTCCTTCTTCCCCTTCCATAATTTCTTGATGCCCCTTCCCCGATTGACCTCTACCACACTTCTCCAGTGCTATCTCGTAACTGGGCTTGACGGTTTAAAATTTTGGTTTGGCGAGTGAAAAGGTTGTGCATGGTTTGTTCATTTTTCATAGGGTTTAAAAATACTTAAGGAATTTCATTTGACAAAGAGTTGGCATAATGAATAGGGGAAGGAGTGGTAGTACGAGAGGTACCTTCATCATTCACATCATTATCATCATCGATGTGATGAGAGGATGATGGATAATCAAAGGCGGATGAAGATAAAGCGGAAGTGGAAGGACGACCACTTTTCGTGCCATAATCCTTCGACGTCTTTCGCTCATAGTGAGGAGCGAGAGGAAGCATGAGACGATCGTACAACACATATTGACCATTTGACAACTCGGGATGATTTGACATGACATGAATTAAACAAACGAGTTTAACAACGTCATTCGGTTTGGCAACAAAAATGCAAATGTATTTCTTGGATGTCGCAATACAATAGAGCACATGACAAAGACATGCCAGGACATGATCCGGTTACTACCAAGACAAAACATATTTTCATGAATTATTTCGACCCAAGACTTTATAATTGGTGTGATTTCATGGGTTAAAATTTGATTTTCATTGACATAAACGGTTTGACTATGACGGATGCGAGTTAAGGGTTCCTCCCTTTCGACTTGAACATAAAGTTTTATTTCATCGGGAGTAGAAGGGGTAGTTTGATAAAGACCATGAGATGGAACACTAAACTCCAAGTTGTCAAGTGACCACTTGTCGGAAAAAGAACATTGACCTTCAATAGGAATGCAAAGAATTTGACCGAATTCTTCGAGAGTAAGAGAGAAAATTTTGTTTTGGATGACAAACTCGACTAACATTTGACCTTCCAAATTATATTCAAGACGAAATTGACTATAAAACTTAAGAATAAAACAAGGGACGATTTGCTTACTTATTGTGAGAAGACAATTAAACCCAATCATCCCAAATATAGTATCGAGATAGACCATATCATCAAAATTAGGATCCACAACCCGACCTTCATGAATGTGACGGTCTTCAATAAATTCGTATTTATATCTTAAAGGTGGAGTAAATTCATTGGAAATTTTTAGAATATAGCTACGGGTTTTTTTGTGGTTAGATGTAGTTAAACGAGGAATTGTTACCTATACAAAGAAAAATTAATATATATAATTTTATGTTTATGAAATCATATTGAAAAATTTAGGTCTAGTGTGTGCCTATATGCAACGAATGTGGAGTGTTAGTTAACTCGACTCTAAGTAAAAACCTATGAGTTAACCCAAATGCTCCTTTGTTTAATTTTGCTCATCCAAACATGTCAAAAATATATATTGACTATATATCTTGATTGATGGTCATGAGATCGTTATGCTTGAGTGCAAAAACGTTTTTGGAATGTATTAACAATGCATTAAAACATTTTTATGATGTTCTTAACGTGAGAAATTTTTGGAAATAAATTGGGGTTTTGTTCATGATGAAAAACTTTTCAAACACACTCAATTATGCAAATTCTAAATCTACAGGAAGCATAATAGTTATATATTATGTTTATCTAGTCCTAATTGCATAATAACAAAAAAATGAAAACCCCTAATTTGTGATTTTGAGTTCAATTGAATCCTAGAATCATATTAAGAATGAAAATGATGAAATAACTTAAAATTGATGATATTATGATGTTTAGGATGGTAATTAATGTTGTTTACACCGTCAATTTGTGTTTTTATGACCGATTTTGAAGTTTGGTGGGTTATGGTGTTTGTTCATTGCTGGTATGAAGAGAAGGGGGTGTTTGTTTTTGAGTTTTCAAAAATATGTGCAAACATATACCTCGTCCCCGACGGCAGTCCCATAAATATATGGGGCTCGCCTGATTTAATCAGGGAGCCGCCTGATTTATGGGGACCGCCACCAGCAGATGGTTTTCGGACAAGATTCTTGATGAATTTTTGAAAGGAGTGACGTTTTAATTTTCATTTCGCTAATTAAAAATGCTTAAAGTACTTCGAATGAAGTAATTAAGTTGTCACAACATGGAATGGAACATAGACTAGAATCGAGACTTAGAAGAAAAGAAGAGATCGATTTACGGAATGTGTTCCATCATTTCTAAACCAAGACGAAGATAATTGAACGATTCGCGTTTAAGAGGTTTAGTGAGAATGTCGGAGATGTTATCTTCAGACGAGACCATTTCAATGGAGATGTTTCCTTTTTGGACATTGTCCCGAAGGAAATGGTGACGAATTTCGATGTGTTTCATCCGCGAGTGTTGCACCGGGTTTTTGCTTAGGTCAATCGTGCCTTTGTTGTCATACATGATTGGAACATCGTCGAGTCAAATGTTATAGTCGATAAGAGCTTCTTTTATCCATAGTGCTTGTTGATATGCCTTTCTGGCACTTATGTATTCGGCTTCGGTCGTGGATATAGCAAGAGCGGTTTGTTTCTTCGAGACCATGATTTTAGACAACATCCTACGAATGTACATAAACCGCTAGTGCTTTTTTGGTCCACATAATCTCCTGCATGATCAGATTTGGCATATACTACGGTTTCTATGCCGGTCCCCTTAGGATACCATAATCCTAAGTGCGTAGTGCCTTTAATGTATCAGAAGATATGCTTAACTGCTTTAAGATGAGAGGTTTTAGGATCTTCTTGGAAGCATGCACAAAGGCAGACACTAAACATGATATCGGGCCTACTTGTCGTTAGGTATAATAAACTACATATCATGCCTCGATACTTCGTACTATCTACGGACTCACACTCTTCGTCATTCGTGAGTTTCGTATCCAAGGATATGGGTGTTTTCATTGGTTTAGAATCTTCTAAACCAAATTTTCTAAGCATTTCTTTAATATATTTAGATTGATTAAAGAAGATGCCATCTTTCATTTGTTTTATTTGTAATCCAAGGAAGAAGTTTAGTTCACCCATCATGCTCATCTCAAACTCATCATGCATGATCTTGGCAAAGTCATCGCATATTTCTTGACAAGTCGAACCGAATATAATGTCGTTGACATATATTTGAACAATGATGAGATTTGAACTTTTCTTCTTTGTAAAAAGTGTGTTATCTACCATTCCCATGTTGTACTCATGTTTAATAAGAAAAGCTTTTAATCTGTCATGCCAAGCTTTATGAGCTTGTTTAAGACCATACAAAGATTTCTTGAGTTTATAAACATGATTGGGTTTTTTGAAATCAATGAATCTCGAAGGTTGTGCCACGTATACCTCCTCATTGATAAAACCATTTAGGAATGCATTTTTTACATCCATTTGGAATAATTTAACGTCTAAAGCACAAGCATAGGCTACTAAAATCCTAATGGACTCTAATCTAGCTACATGGGCATAAGTTTCATCATAATCGATGCCTTCTTGTTGATTATAAACTTGAGCTACTAACCTATCCTTATTTTGAGATACGATACCGTTCTTGTCTAACTTATTTCTATACACCTACTTAGTTCCTATAATTGTTGTACTCTTAGGGTGTGGTACTAACTCCCAAACATCATTTGCAATGAATTAATTTAATTCTTCTTGCATTGCAATTATCAAACTTTCATCCTTTAAGGCTTCATTCACATTCTTACATTCTATAGTTGATATAAAACAAAAGAAGTTACTTTGGTTTTAGGGTTGAGACCTAAGGGTTCTTTGATTAAGGTTTTCTATGACGTTGTCTAATGGATGGTTCTTAGATTCCTTAATGTTGACAATTTCCTCAACTTCTAAAGTTTCATCCTCAATGTCATTTTCTATGTTTTTCTTTTCGGTAACCTTAATAGATTCTTCTTCATCTAAGTCATCATCAACCAAGGGTGATGTTTTAGATAGTGGAGGAGTTTCATCAAATATCACATTGAGTGATTCTTTGATTTTCATGGTGTGTTTATTTAGGATGATATAGGCTTTGCTATTTTTGGGGTAACATAGGAAAACACCTTCGTATGACTTTGGGTCAAACTTGGTGAATTAATCTTTGGTGTTTAGGATAAATCATTTGCTTCCAAATACTTTGAAGTAATCAAGAGTAGGTTTCCTACCTCTCAAGAGTTCATATGGTGTTTTTCCTAAGATGGCTCTAATTAGGATTCAGTTAAGGATGTAGGTTGAAGTATCTACGATGTTAAACCAAAACTTTTATAGTAACGATCGTTCATTCAACATTGTTCTACTCATTTCTTGTAGAGTCTTATTTTTCCTTTCTACCACGCCATTTGATTGTGGAGTACGTAGAACCGAGAAGTTATATGTAATACCGTTGGCATTACAAAATATCCAAATTGTACTTCATTATCAAATTCTCTACTGTGGTCTGTCTTAATGACACTATTGAACAACCTAGTTGGTTTTGAATTTTATTACTAAAGATTTCAAATTGCTCAAAAGCTTTGGTTTTGGTTTTGAAAAATCTTGTCCATGTATACCTAGAATAGTCATCTGCTATTACCAAGGTGTAGAGGTTCCCTCCGTAACTCCGTATGATGGATGGACCGAAAAAATCCATGTGAAGGAGTTCTAAGCATTTAGTCGTTGAGACTATATTCTTAGATTTGTGACTAGCGTTAGCTTGTTTTTCAATTTTGTAAGCATCACAAAAGTGTTGATCAAGCCTAAGCTTAGGTAAATTCCTAACTAGTTCCTTAGATGCCAACGATTGAATTAGACGCATATTTGCGTGACGTAATCTCATATACCACAAAGTGGAGTTTTCTACAATCGTTGTAAGACAAATTTTGTCTTTCGGCTTCTTTCCTAATTTCATCACATACAAGCCGTTTTTCCTAATACCTCTACATATGACTTTTCCATCCTTAGTAATTTCACTATCATGTTCGAAAAATATTACTTTACATTTATTATCACATATTTGACCTACACTTAGCAAGTTAAATCTTAAATTATCTACATGCTTTACATTTTCTATATTAAGAGAGTCATTAGAGATCGTACATTTGCCAATGATGCTACCGCGAAGATTACTACCAAAAACGACATTGCCTCCATTGTATGCCCTGTAAGTTGAGAAGAGCTTTTGATTGCTCGTCATGTGTTTCGAGCATCCACTATCTTTTATCCACTCGTCGGGCTCCAAATCGATTCCAAGACATATCTCGCTAGATGCATGAGCCATGAGACACGTTTTGCCTTTATCCTTTTCATCATCTACCTCACCGCTATCGCTCCAAGAATCTATGACGAAGGCTTTTTGGTTCTTGTCTCTCGATGGTTTCAGACATTCGCCGATAAGATGATTTGGGTCTTCGCATCTAAAGCACTTCCTATCACTTTTACCATTCTTGTCGTCTTGACTTCTTTGGAATGTTGTTTTGTCATCATATGGTTGTCTTACGAACCTACCTCTTCTCTAGAATAACTTCTTAAAGTCTCTAATCGCCATGGCGTACTCTTCGTCTTCACTCCTGAAAGTCAAACTTTCTTCATCACTAGATTCCTTTTTAGCCTTTAAAGCAAGGGATTTCCTTTCACCTTTATCTTTGACTTTTTCAGAATCTTTCTTGATGATCATCTCATGAACTTTGAGGTTCCCGATGAGTTCATCACGTGATAGTGATGTCAAGTCTTTCGAATCTTTGATTGTCGTGACCTTTGCTCTCCATTTAGGATGTAGAGCTCTAAGAAACTTCCTAACGTAGTTCTTGCTAGAGTAACCTTCGTCAAGAGCTTTTAAACTAGTAATAATAGTATTCAATCTAGCAAAAGCACTATTTATAGATTCGTCTTCGGAAATGAAAATTATTCATATTGTTGCACCAAAAGGTCAATCTTTTTATCTTTGACTTGACTATTACCTTGATGGGTGATTAAAAAGGTTTTCCAAATTTCTTTTGCCATATTACACATAAAAAATCTTTCATATTCTTTCTGAGGCAACGCTTTGTAAATAACCATTTTAGCTTTATTATTTTTTGTAAGTCTCTTTTTAAGATAATCGTTTTGTTTTTCAAAAGGGACAACCTCGTCTTATTTGGTTTCTGGATTGTTTTGAATAGGTATAAAATCACCCTCAGTAATAACATGCCAAAGATCAAGATCATTTGATTTTACATATGTTTTGAATATATTTTTCCAATAAATAAAACTATCGTTTTCGAAAAGTGGTGGTCTTTGCATAGATTACCTTCTAGATATTTGTCGGAATCCATAAATCGATCCAAGCTTTAAAATAAAATATATTTTAAAAATCTTGAGTGACCTCGGCTTCTGATACCAATTATGGAAATTATAAGGGGAGTTGAATAGTTTACCGGTTAATTGCCGTTTTAAAACTTTGGTTATAAAAACGTTGGATTCGAGTATATGTGGGAACAACCAACAATATGAACAAGCAATATATCTAAATACTTACAATACAATCATAATATAAATGGTAAGTACGAAGTATAAATAAAAGACAAGAGATAAGAGATAGAACAATAAAACCATAACGCCAAGAATTATAGTGGTTTGGCTACGAAGATCTTTTTTGCCCTACTCCGCTCCCCGAGTATCCGAATTGTAATTTCACTATGTCAACAAGCTCCCTTTAGGCGGAGAAAACCGTTACACGTCGCTTATCCTTATTTCCAACACTAAGCTAAATGTCGAGTCTTAATATTAGCTAGAACCAATCTACACCTTCACTAATGTATTTTAAGGCCTAAAATACTAACCGACATACAATCAACACTTTCGGATTTATACACTATCCGGATCTACACAATAACACAAGAATGAAAATATAGAGGTTGAATCTTTGAAGAAGATAGAAGAAGATCACTAATCTATAACACGTCATTTCTTAACGAATACGAATGTTCTTCTCTTGCACTTGATAGAAGAAGGAGGAAGAAGAGATTGGATTACTTAAAACAATATTAAGCAAGATAGTGATCAAAGATTTTAGAGAGAGGTAGGAGGTTTTAGAGAAAGAAAGAATTATGAAAACTGTGTGCAAATAGGTTTGAGATTTGCCAGGGAATAGTGTAGTATTTATAGGCAAGGAAAAATAACGTCCCTTGAGGGCGGTCCCGGCGGTCACAGGTATATCTGGGGGCCGTTCTACCTATTTGGGGGCCGCCCCTAGGTAGACACTCCCCTTTTTGTCTTTTAGTGGGAAAGTTATTATTTGATCCATAAATATTTGTTTGGGGGGGGGGGATATCAGATTTTAAATTTTTATTATTATTTAAAACATTTCTTTAATTAATAAAAACATTTTGTATATTTTACTCTTATAAAAATGTTATATTACATTTATAAAATTGTAATGTTTAAGACAAAAAGATTTACTTTGATCACTAATCATGTTTAATGATTTGTTTATACATACCTTAAGTGATTTACGTCGAAATGGAAGTTTACGACTAATAACGTGTATACGTTTATTTTTATCGTAGAATGTTTTTACATTTTATCATCTTCAAAACGTAGAGGAGTCGAAAAATATAAATAATGTTTTTAGACATTATTTGTATTAACATGGGAGATTGATGAACCTGAAGTCCTAGAAAGAACTTCATCTCACCCATCATTGAAATTTCAAAATTATCTTTCATAAGTTTTGCAAATATGTTTGAGAAAACCGGATTTGTTGAACCAAAAATTATGTCATCGACATATATTTGAACAAATAAAATATCATCCCCGTGTCTTCTTGTGAACAGTGTTGGATCAACAATACCTTTTATGAAATTGGGGTCAATCAAGAATGAGGAAGGCTTTTCATACCATGCTCTGGGGGCTTGTTTGAGACAGTACATAAATTTCTTAAGACGATAAATGTGATTAGGAATGTCTGGATCTACAAATCCATCAGGCTGACTTACAAAAACTTCTTCTTTCAGTGGTCCATTGATGTGTCGTTGTGTGGTGTTAAATTATGATTCAAATTTTAAATTTATATTTTGTCGACTTAACCAAAAACAACACTTTAATGGGCAGTGTACCCGATCGGTGGGAGTTTCGTGGTAAGTAGGGTGTCGATCACTAAGAGCGAGGAACACTTTCAATTTATTAATACTTTGGTTTTTCTAATCTAAGTTAGTCTAATCTATGCTAAACTTATGTTAATTGATCCGTTAAGATTCAACCCTTAATATATAGTAAATATATAGTAAATATATATAAAATATACTTATAAATATATAAAAAGGAGGGTAGGAATCAAAATAAATCACAATTATAGTAATCCGGGAGTATGATTCCCGGGTCGTTATCCCCAACGAGGAATGCAATTGAAAGTTGAGAGTCGTTTTGAGAATCGATGTTTGAATGAGATAAGATTGATATTGGATTTCTAAAACTACGAGAAAATTAAGGCAAAAACTTAAAAACACTTAAGGGAAGACAAATTTTAACTAAAAACGCAAAACGGGAATCCAAACGGGACCTAAAAACCCTAAATTATTAAAATTAAGCCTAAAATGATCTTTTTGGTTTTTATAAGACTTAATTGATTAAAAAGCTAAAACAAAGAAAACTAGACTAAAAACGAAGGTGTTTTAAGCTAAATATCACTAAAAATATGAACGTGAATCAAACCCGTTCTTTAAAAATCAAAATTTTGCAATTTTAACCCTACAAAAGCAAAACTAATTTTCCTAGAAACTATATGATAAAAGAAAATTTTCTAAAAAAGAATTATATTTTTTTGACTTTTTTATGATTTAAAAACGATTTTAATAAAATTAAATGATTAAAAATATTAATCTATTTATAAAAATTCTAAAAAAATTATGAAAAGTAGATTGAACAATTAGGAATCTAAGAAAAATAAGCTTGTGAAAACAGCTTATCGAATAAGATGTGAAATAAGCTAAAACAACTTATTATACTAAAAGGCTAAAACGTATATAAATAATAGATTGTGCAAAGATATACCGGATGAGCTATTGTAGCACAATGGTTGAGTGTGTGGGGTTAAAACGCTTGGTGAGGGTGGTAGAGGTCCCGGGTTCGAGTCTTGCTCACACGGGGCTTCCCACTATCCCAAGTGTTTTTGTTTTGGCCATTTTTTACAACTTTTTTAAGGACAGAAAAATAAGCACTTTTTGAAAAGACACTATTTTTATAAAGCACAAATAAGCACTAAAAGAAGCTAAACAAGGCAGAATACGCTTAAACACTGCTAATCCTATATAATGCAAGCTGTTAAGCTATTTTAGCTCAAATAAGCAAACCAAAAACAGAGTTAAGCTAAAACAGATGATAAGCTATCTATAAAAAGCACTTAAGAACAATAATAAGCAAGCACAATAAGCTAGAATGACAGAAAAGCTAAAAAGGCTTAAAAACACTTAAAATTTACACTAGAAAGCAAATAAGCTCAAATAAGCAAATGGCAAAACCAAATAAGCTAAAATGGTCTTATACTAACCTAATAAGCTAAACTAAACCTAAATAAGCAATAACAATAAGCAGATAAGCTAAAATAAGCCAAATAACATTTAACCAAAAATTGGCAGACAAACAGCAAATGGGACACTTTTGAGCTTAAAAATAAGCTCAAAGGTGGATCCTTATGGCTAAACAGCTTATACCCCTAAAAAGCTTAAACAATAAGCTATAATTATCAGTAATCAAAAGAGAGTTTGAAATAAAGAGAAACCCTTAAAAAGCTTAATGAAAAGCAATTTGTTCATTTTTTAATACTTAGAAAAATTTTCAAATCTTTGCAAAACACAACTTTTGAGCTTAAAAATAAGTCATCAAACAGATCCTTATGAACTTTTAACCACAAAACAGATTGAGTTTAGACATCATAGAACTTATAACAACAATCAAAGATCATTTTGAAACACTGAATAAGCCACAATGATCAAAAGAAAAAGCTGAAATTTTCAAATCTCAACCCTTAACAACCTTTTGACAGCACTCAATGAAATCAAATGCACAATGCAAGACACTTAGCCTACTTGCATAAAACACTTAAACATGCATATCAAACACAAAAATAAGCTGCTAAACTAGACTTAAGCAAATAAGCTACATAAACAGCTTATAACATCTCAGAATCAAAACACATGAAGAAATATCTTGAAAAATGAGTTTTAGACTTTGAAAACTTTTTAAAACAGCTTAATACCTCTTAAATAGGCTTATTAAAGTTGGCTTAGTGACCCAAAAGAGTTTTTAAACCATTTTGACCCGTTTGACCCACTGTCCCAAACACCCCTTTAGGTTTTCTAAGTCAATTTTTAAGCTAGATTTTGAAGAAACAAGCATAGAATTTTAAACACAGACAACAAACAATAGAGATAAGACAATAATAAGTAGAAGGAACACAAAAATAAGCACATAAGATAAGCAAACAGAAATAAGCAATAAAAGGCTATTTAAGGCAGTTTCATATCAAAACACAAACAACTAACATGTAAACAATAAGCAATCATAAATAAGCATTAACAAACATAAATAAGCAGCAATAAGCAGTTATAAGCTACCAAAAAGCAAAAATAAGCAAGTGAATAGTAAAATAAGCTAAAATTTTAAAAATAGAAGACTTACAAGACCCTTGCACAAACAAGGAAAAAAGGCTCTTGGAGAGCTTATCTAACAATCTCTAGCTTGTTTGCATAAGCTAGTGGGGTCCATAAGCACTTCCATTGTTTGCTTATCTTTCATAAAAGCTGAGGTAATTTTAGGGGTGGATTATTTTTGTGTTTTGTAAAGTTTTTCTTAAGTACTTAGTCTTTTTTTAAAAATAACTAGCTTATATGATTAAATGAGGGCTTTAAGTAATTTATGAGGAGTTTTTAACAATAAGAAAAACATGAATCACAAATCAATCACAAATGAGGTATTTTGTTGTGAGAGCTCTTGCAGGTGTGCTTGTTGTGTGAGAGAGGTTTCAAATCAATCTTAGACCTCCATTTTGAGTAGAGCCTAAGTTCTATGATCTTGTCCTTTGATCATGTTTTTAAAGGCATACACCACAGCTAACATTTCTTTCTCTGTCGTTGTGTAATGCGATTCTGCCTTGTTCATTGTTTTACTAGCATAGTGTATAGGCCTAATGTGTTTTTCATGACGTTTACCCAAGACTGCACCTATGGCAAAGTCGCTTGCATCACATATAAGCTCAAAGGGTAGGTCCCTGTCTAGGGTAATCAAGATTGGAGCTTCAGTAAGTTTTTTCTTTAATGTTTGAAAAGCTTGAATACAATCATCGGAGAAAAATGAAACGAGTATTCTTCTCAAAGGAGATGAGTCAGCGGTAAGAAATTTTATAAAAAATCCTTAATGAAACGACAGTGTAGAAAACCGCATGACCGAGATAACCCCGAACACTAATTACCCGTTACGTGGTGGATGAGGTATCTTATGCAATCACATCAGATTTTAAGCTTTATCAACCTCGATCCCTTTTTGGAAATCTTCTGGTCCTAGTACAAATGCCATCCTTTATCATAAAATGACTGTTTCTGTTTCCCAATTTAGACAAAGATTGGTGTCTTCGCACCTTTGAAATATCGTGTCTACACGAGAAAGACAATTTTCTAATGAATTCCCAAAGACAGAAAAGTCGTCCAAGGAATACTTCCATATTTATTCGATCAATCAAGAAAGATAGCCATCAACACCTTTTGGAACTGCCCGGATGCATTGCATAGTCAAAAGGCATGCGACGGTAGCGAACGTTCCGTAAAGGACACGTAATGTTGTCCTTTTCTTGATTAAGAGGTCTATGGAATATTGAAAATAACCCGAGAAACCATCAAGAAAACAATAGTACTCGTTTCCCGCTAATCTCTCAAGCATTTGATCCATAAACGGTATTGGAAAGTGGTCTTTACTAGTGGCTTCATTAACAATCGATAGCAAATGCATACCCGCCAACCAAACCAGTCGAGTCAGAATTAATTCATTTTCAATATTTGCAACAACGGTAAAACCACCCTTTTTCGGTACGCAATGTACGAGGCTTACCCAAGGACTATCAAAGATTGGGTAAATTAATCCAGTGTCAAGAAGTTTTTCAACCTCCTTTTTGATGACATCATGGATTTTTGGATTCACTCGTCTTTGGTGTTGAACCGCCGGTTTGTAGTCCTCTTCCATAAGAATCTTGTGAGTACAAAATTCCGGGTTAATACCCTTGATGTCGGAGAGTTTCCAAGCGATGGCTCGCTTGTGTGACTTCAAAACCTTTATCAGTTTTAGCTTCACAAACTTTATGTTCTTTTTGAATTTCCAGCAAATAATTTCCTTAATTAGGAGGGGGTGATGGATCATCATTAAGAAATGATTCTAGAAGAAGAAAATCCCCCTCCGGGTCATAGTAAGTGTCATTAAATTCCGGTGAAGTTGGATCATCTTCAAGAGCGAGGAAAGCATCGACTTCCTCAAGAAGAAAATCACTATCCCCGAAAAGAGTGAGAGTCAGAGAAGAGGTAGAAACAATCGGGTCATAGTAAGGAGTAGGATGGCTACTTGTGATCACATCGGAGAAACCGATAACTTCTTGAGAATACTCCTCACAAGCATTCAATGAACGTCGATTCGTTTCCCGCTATATCATCAGAAATCATAGGAGTATCTCGAAGTTTGGTCAAGATTGATGTTATGATTTTTTTCCAAACGAAGATTATTCTCCTTTGTAACATACGTCGGTCTTAAAGAAGGATCTCCCGAAATTAGGGGACTCGGAACGACAACAAAGTCTACGACTACAAAAGTCGGACCTGGAATTTGAACTTTCCTACTTTTAGGTAGACATCTTCGGCGATACCGTCGTTAGGTAAACCATCGTCCCCCCCCCCTGGGGCAAAGTTTTAGAGTCATACAAGTAGGAATGAGCTCAGGAAGATAAAGCTTTTTCCACACGGATAATGCCATGAGATTTATGCTAGCGCCAAGATCGGCGGCCAAGGCTAAGCACTCTTCCATTCCGGGAAAATCACACGGTATGAGAAATTTGCTGGGGTCTCCAAGTTTTTCGGGTAACTAGTTTAGGATGACCCGCCGAAAGCAATGCCATTTTAAGGGATTCTAGCCATTTCACTTTACCTCATGCCTTTTCACTCAAAGCGGGAATGAAAAGTGGGCTCCCGCTACAAGCCATAGAAAGAACAATAAGCCTTACATAGATGCATCTAAAACGAAACAGACAATTAAGACAATCACACAAAAGCATGCAGTAAAGCAAAACACTCGTAAGACTGACAACACTATGTTTCCTTCTACAAGAAGAGTAATCTCTACTAATGTTGATCAAAGCCTAAGAGCAAAACAAAGAATGATAGGATCCCGCAACCATCAAGTAGAAGCATGAAGAATAATGTAGAAGCACACCATATGAAGTTTAAGTCTAGTTCTAATAAGAACAATCATATTTTAGATTGTAATACGAATGTTAAGAATGTTGCTCTGTCAAAGAATGTAGGATATCAAACGTACAATCACAGATGACTAAATGAGAAGGAAGTTCTAGAGAGAGAAAGAGTAGGTTAGAGCACTTAGTGAGAGAAAGAAATATGTATCTTGAGAACGAACCAACCACCCGTCTCAAAAACCAACGTATGGAGAGGGTAATTATACTCTTCACAGTTGGCCGTCAACATAGAGGTATATTCTTATGTTACCCGTTTAGCAGCTTAGTTTAGTTTCCAATATTATACAACAGCTACTATCGAATATATTGGAAGTGACCAAGACTTTTTCGTATTCCTAACAATCTCCCCCAAGGGATATCACTCCAATTTAAAAAAAACTTAAGCTTAGCCTTATATGAATGTCTTCAGTCTTTGCTCATAGTCTTGATTTCTTTTATCTTTATCTTGTGAATATAAAGTAATGATCTTTAGACTTTTAGGCTTTAGCTTGTTTCATTAACTCGACTTGTATGTGATCTTGAGCTTCTTGAGATCATCAACCAAGCATAATCTATCTTCGCCATCATGTAATCTTTGCATTCTTGTGAATATTGACCTGAAATTTTTGGGGTGTGACACTTTCTTTGTCTTAAAAGCTTGTAAATTCATCTTTCTTGAAATTCTTTAACTTTAATACTTCGTCACTTCAAGGAAGACGTGCGGTATTAGAGTAGCGGAAGTCTTTTGAAACATGTACTTGAGCTTTCATAATTTTCTTACATATGTCGGTCGGGTATGAGCATGTGGCATTGACTTCAACTCATCGGGACTGATGCTTCACCACCATAGTATTGATCTGCAAATAAACAGTTAGCAATAAAGCTTGTAGACGAATATGGCTTTGTCATTCGATCGTGTTTGGTTAGATCAACCTTCGGTGTTGTGAGTACCGACCTGTGATCAGGTAGATTTATCTTTAAAGATGAATCTCCTTGACAGGATTTCAAGCTTGTAGTATTGAATTCTCTAATATGTGAGTATCAGATTCATCGTACTTAGCTTGTTCTCAAACTGGAACGTCTCAAAGCAGATATCACGATAAGAGTGAGTCGGTAAGTTACTATCTTCCCGATTAAATCGTCAATTCGTGTTCAGCTTTCCTATGTCCAGATACCCTTGTGAGGCTTCCCATGGACATAAGATTGAAAATTGATTTAGGAAAATCATTCGGTGTGTTAAGATGCAACGGTTTTATAACACACCAACAGTTTTATCTTTTTCAAAATTCATTCGTCAATTCATAAGCTGGACCGAATCGATATCCAGTGTCACAAGTTTGATCCATATAGGATCTTACAAGTCACCTACCGTAGAGCTTGTTTGATGTTGGCTTTGGAAGGATTTCCATCGTCATTGTGAATACTTTAGTATCACTCTGATGTTCTGGCAATATCACAAGGATAATGCGTAGGACTCTTATGATATTACTTATTATCACAGTGTGTGATTTAAAAAATATATTCTAAATTAGTGTCCTAATGAGATTTATGGATGATCTCTTTTATGGCTCTAGACTCAATAGTGTACATTTGGTTTTAGTAATCAGAGGCTGGAGCTGATTGCCACCTTTTTAATATCAACAATCTCAGAGTGAGAAAGTCAATAGAAATAAGTGTAATGTTTGTGAGTTTTGAAACAAGAGTCTTTCTGATCTTGAGTGGCTAGGGAGGGTTATGCATTGCATCACTGGGTTCATGATCACTATCTTCAATACCAGACAACAGCTTAGTGTTTCTGATAACATATGTATTGACCCGGTTTCTGCCTAAGTGTAAGGAGGGCTTCTTTCTTTTCACCCTTTATCTTTACTTTTTAATTCTTCAACCCCTTCCGTGCTTACCGAGACTTCATGACTAGTACCTTATTGGGTTTATTCCATTACTAGCTCCATCTCAGTCGGCACTTTTCCCGTATTCTCACTTTTACTCCTTTTTTATATCATACCTATGGACTTCTACACTAACTAGTGGAATGTCTCTGGGTAGATCCCTCCGGTTCTGGCTAGATCATAGGAATGAATACCTAATCCTAACTGGTGTGTATAGTTTTAATACTTTTAATAATATTCCGATAATGAAATTCCTAAACTACCTTTGAAGACAAAGGTAGTAAGAAAAATCACACGAAAAATATTCTACGTAAGAAACCGGTAAGTGATTACCGGGTCGTTTTCCCAAAGATTTATGAAATTGAGACCTCGTTTGTTATTTAGACAATGACTTGAATTGGTTCAAAGATGATATATTTTCTAAAATACTAATAGCGAGCAAATAAAGGCACACTTAAATCTAACTTCGAAAAGAAATGATAACGGGAAATAAAATAAAACACGATAAATAAGCAAAAACACTAAAATTAAACCCTAAATGCTTTTCTAAACTTTTTCTAATCCTAAATGACTATTTAAAAGTAAAAAGCTAAGGAATTTCTAAACCGAGATTAATTTGAGCTAAAAACGAAGAAAACGAGAACGGAGATCGAATCCCGTTCTTTAAAAATTGAACTTTCAAAATATTAACCCTACGAAAGTAAATTTCAAACCTAAGCTAGATTATGATAAAAGAAAATTTTTAGAAAAAAGGAAATTATTTTTTTGATTATTTTTTTTATTTTTTATGAATTTATTAAGTTTTAAACAAAATTAAATGATTAAAAATACTAAATGAATCCTAAAAATTCTAAGAAAATTACTAAAAGTGTAAAATGTAGTGCTGGATTTTATAAAAATAAGTACTAAAAATAAGCTGAAAAATTAAGCCCTAAAAAACCAAAAACTAGCTACGGCTTATTTTATAAAAGGGAAAATTAAAATGTGTTTAAAAGAAAAGTAAATGCACCCTTGGACGTAAAAGTCCCAAGGGCGCAGTGGTGAGTGTGTTGTGTGGTGAGGCGTTTATAAAGGTTGAGGAAGGTAGAGGTCCAGGGTTCGAGCCTTGCTCACCCTCGATTTCCCTTCTTCCCTTTTTTTTTTAATTTTAAGAAAAACTTTAAAAAGCAAACTTGTAGAAAAGCTAAACTTAAGCAATTTTAATAAAAATAACTATTTTTGAAAAGCACTAAATAAGCTGGAAAATGAGCTGAAAACAGACAGTAAATACTTAAAGAATTATGAGCTTTTTACTTGACCAACAAGAAGAGAACTTCAATAAGCTAAAAACAAGACTAACTAAGCTATCAACAGCTAAATCCTATCCTAATAAGCTAGTATAGACTAGAAATAAGCAACAAATAAAAGCTATAAGCTGAAAAATCCAAATTAAGCATTTATCTCAAAACTGGTTACCAAACTGACATAATAGCTACTTTTAAGCTTATTTTAAACTAAGTAAATGGAACATTATGGAAATCTAGCTTATAAATCCTAAAAGCTTGACCTCAAATCTACTTAAAACAACTTTTAAAAACTAATTTGATAATCAAAAACTTAAAGAAAAAGCTAAGCGAAAATGGCTTTTTGACTTAGTGCCTGCTGAGTTTCTTTTTATTTAGAAAAGAACAGAAATGCTTATTTTGATCTTAAAAACAGATAGCTTAATGATCTTTTAAAGAGAAAATAAGCTAAAGCTAATTAAGATTGACCTAAAAACTACTTGTGTGCTAAAAATCAAGACCTAATTTCTAAATTTACCCACTGAATTTTAAGCTAGAAAAAGGCCCTTTTGTTGTTTTCCCTATCTGATGTATTTGACAACTATTTTAACCAAAACTCTCAAAACCACAAGTGCAGGCTAAGTTACTTGGTCTCAACAACTTTAAGACACTCAAACAAGAGCAAAGAAGGCAATAATAACAACTAGAAACCAAATAAGCTTAAAATGATTAAACTACTTAATATATTCTAACAGATTCTAAACTACTACTAACTTACTTGATTATAACCTATTTAGAATCCAAAGTCCTATTCTCATAAACCTAGTTATGTAATTTGAAATTAATCCAAAAGATTAAATGGCATCAAACAGTACTAATTTAAGTTATAACTGTTTGATCCAAACACCCCTTTAAATTCATCAAACCCATACTTTAGCTTATGAAACTGAGATTTAAGGCTAAAGTTCTAAATACCAGATATTAATTAGCAACTAACAGATATAATAAGCATATCTAAGCAAACTAATAAGCAGGACAAATAAGCTAACAATCTAAGCTAATATTTTTGGATTTTCATGACAGATTTGAAACAATAACTTGAAAACAAAAATTTAAACTATCAAGCAAACCAATAAGCATAAAACAACTATATTAAACATCAATAAGCTAGATAAAATAGAAATAAGCAAGTGATAAGCAGATTAAGCTAGTAAGCAAACAAATAAGCTTAAAGTATTAAAGACAGCAAAGAACTTAGAGAAATGTAAAGGAAAGTGTACCTCCACCTCAGCTAAACAGAGGTGTCTGCTCTTAATAGAGCTTATATAAGCTGCTTAAGCTTATAGCTTAAGCTTATTACCAAATACCTAATCTAAACCTAAAGCTTGACCCTCAAGCACTATTACCACTTGAATTCTATATGCAACCATCCAATTCCATTTAGAATTCAAGTATTTGAGAGAGCTTTTAGTAGCTTAAAGTAGTATGAGCTTATGAAATAGTAATAGAGCTTAATATATTTATCTGTATTCTTTATATTAATAATATTTTCTTTATGAAGCTTATTTAATATTATTTTATTTTTTTTAATATTTTTTTTTTAATATTATTTAATATTAATTATATAATTATTTCTTTAAATTTATTTAATATTTTTACAACACCAGTTATTTTGCATAAAAGTGAAATCAAAATTGACAAAAGAGTTTAAATGAAAGACAAACTTTTATTAATAACTGAATTGAGTACAAAGTGTTGAAAAGAAAATTACGATTAGCTAAAAAAACATAAGCTAAAAATTACATGAAAATAAGCTAAACATTAAGCTACTAAAAACTGAAAAAGAAAAGAAGATGATCTTCTGTGAGTGATGAGGCCTTGTATTTATAGGCTGGGAGAGAAGCTTCCAAACTTCTTACACGCTCCCCTTGAGCTTTTGATCTTGACCATTGGATATCTTCAATCATTGGATTCTCATTTTTGGCCGTAGGATCAATAAGAGGTACACGGATTGCCAAGCTGGCAATCCTACTCTTTGGGAGTGAGTGCTCTTCTTTTGGCTTGTTTTCAGTGTAAAATCCCGCTCTTTGTGTGTTAGTTTGCTTCCAACGTGTCCTTCCCTTTGTTAGTTCTGACCAAGTGAGAGACTTAGTGACAGTTCCTATTTTGCTGACATTGTACATAGCACTCGAATCTTTTAGCCACGCATTTATTAAGATTTCCCTATGTTTAAGCAGGTTTAATGGTTGAGAACGACGATGACAGTAAAAACAGACCTTTCCGCTCTTATTTCTTTCTTAACCTGTTGGTTTGACTTGGGGGTGTGGGCTTTGACCTGGGCTTGGGATATTAATAAAAGAAATGGGCCAGTTTAAGTGGTTTTGGGTTTATATAAGAGATAACGATCGTTATCTCTTTAATAAAAAGGAGATAACGGTGTTAGGGTTTAGGGACTATTTTTGTATTATGATCTAACATTAAGGGTTTTTATGGTATTTTGAGGATTTTGCCATTAAGCATGTTGACCATAGTTGACCAAGTGTTGACCATTGATAGCAATCTCCCGGCTCTTGTGTACTCTATCCGTTCCCGTGTCCGTGTTTGTCCGGTTTTGACCGTTTTCTTGTGATTTTTGCATTATCCGTACCTACACATTCACAAACAACAAAATACACAAATACAAGCATATTTTTGCACATTTTGATCATTTTAAGGCCATTTTTGATATAGAAAGGATATGTGATTTCTCACATATCAAAATTCCCCAAACTAAGTGATTGCCGTGTCCTCACGCAATATGTTTTGCCCTAAATCAAAATACCTCAAAACTTCCCCAAACTAAATCTTTGAAAAGTAGCAAAGACTTTTATGGGGAGAGTTAAGAAATCACAAGCTTTAAAACACCATATTTTCCTATTTTTCAAAACTTTTTCCATTTTTTATATATATTTTTTAGCAACTACCTAGAATATTCCGACTTTCGTTATTTCCATAATCGTTAGGGATCATAGAACAAGATGCATTTCGATCTGAGAATGCCCCAAAAAGGATAAATTCATCGTAACCGCGACTTTTTCACACTTATGCTCCCAACCCAAGCTTAAAAACGAAATCATCGCTAAATATTCAGGAAAATGGCTAAAACTACTCATATTTTGCAACTTGTGTAACTTTTTCACTCTCGACAATTATTATATCTTAGGTGAATGTGCTATTTTGAATTTCAACCATGGATCAACGTTTTGCAAAATTCTATGTTTCACGTTCCACCCGAGAATAATGAGTTTGAAGGCGAGATCATCCCATGTAGCGACTTTCGTCTCGGCACATCCCAACCTTGCGGCTAAGTGACTAGGCTTTTGACACCCCACAGAGACTAGTATCGGGACTCACGGACCTTAGGTTTCAAAAACTCTCAAGTTTCCCGTATATACATAGCTTATTTCAAAACTTAAAATGAAATAGTCAAAGTTCAAAAGCATATTTGAATTTAACAAAAAGAGATCTATTTATTAATTCAAACTTAGACATAACATTTATGCAATTGTAACCCTCGACCTTTTAGAAGGCTGCAACATCGGTTGTGAGCCGGCAAGATGCAACAAACTTTTATCAGTCTCGAATTTTTATTCTTACTATGGGCTTTCTTTAGAAGACTACCACATCGGTTGTGAGCCGGCAAGAGGCAGTAAACTTTTATCAGCCCACAGTTTTTATTATTATTATATATATTTTTTATTATATATATATTTATTTTATTTTTTTTACTTTATATAGAGAAGACTTCTTTTTGAAAAATTCAAGTATAAGTTTGAACTAAGACTAAAATTTTTGCTATATACTACATAAAAATTGTTGATTTAAGTTTAATCTCCAAAAACAGCACGTATTATTAATCCGGTTAGGAGCTTATGGGAGAAAAAGCCACAAATTACATACATGAGCTCTTAAGATTTCCAAATAATCCTTGTTTAGCATCCCACTCATACTTAACTCTATCATTTTTCGTTCTTCGCGAATTTCCGCGAACGCTTAGCCTAAAAGTTAAGGAACAAGCTAGAGCTCAACACGCTCGATCGGGTCAAAATTTATTCTTATTCTACCCAGTTGGAAAGTCAAAATTGTGACAAAACACTTATTTTATTTTTGAAAATTTTTAAATTTTTAAATTTTTTTAAAAATTTTTTGTGGGAAAACGGGGTACGTGAGAACAACGGGAAAAGGTAGGTCAGATCATATCGAAGATATACTACCCTATACTAAATTTAAACATTGTCCTCAATGTTTCCTAGCCTAAGGCTCAAAACCCCATACTAGAATTCAAAAAGTCGAATGCATAACCCAAGCATGAAGAGAGTATCACAAAAATCTCAAGCCGTTTATCAAGTATGCTAAAAGATAAATGTTAGTCGATAATAATCTAGGATATCGGATTTCCCCAAACTAATGGCAAGCAAAGGCTAGGAAGCTCGAGTGGACCGGGACAAAACATCGAACACGAGAGTCTTCAAAAATTTTGGGTCAATCCTACAAAAATTCACAAGCACAAACAACAAGGATCGGAAAAGAACAAGCCTCCTCACATCACAATAGAAATAAGAAAGAAGATAGAAGTATAAGCATGGGGTGCCTCCCACGAAGCGCTTTATTTTTAGTAACTGAGTCACATAACTTGACTCGATCCCCGAATTTATTTGTCCTTGGAGAAAGTTTGGAGATCCTGGACTACCTTGGGTGGTAAGTCCCCTCCAAAGTAATGCTTCACACGATGACCATTCACCTTAAAGTTTGGACCATCGGGTTGAGATAACTCGATGGTTTCGTATGGAAAAACTTTGGTGATGGTGAAAGGTCCTGACCAATGAGTTTTAAGCTTTCCCGAGAATATCTTTAGACGAGAGTTAAAGAGTAAAACTCGATCACCAACATTGAAAATGCGGTTTTTGATCTTAGAGTCGTGAAGCTTCTTCGTCCTCTCTTTATATATCAAAGAATTCTCGTAAGCTTGATCACGAAGCTCATTAAGTTCATTAAGTTGAAGCTTCCGGTGATCACCCGCGGTTTTAAGATCGAAATTAGCATGTTTCAAAGCCCAATATGCTTTATGCTCTAACTCAATAGGTAAATGGAAAGACTTCCTGTACACTAGTTTGTAAGGCATACAACCAATCGGTGTCTTAAAAGCTGTACGAAATGCCCATAAAGCGTCATCTAGTTTATCGGACCACGAGGCACGGTTTTCTCTAACCGTCTTTTCTAGAATACGTTTCAAGCCACGATTGGACACCTCCACTTAACCGCTCGTTTGAGGGTGATAAGTGGTAGTTAAACGATGAGTAACCCCATACTTAGACATTACTTTAGCAAATTGATCATTATAAAAATGGGTCCCATGATCGCTTATAATAGCTCTAGGTGTTCCGAATCGGGCAAAAAGAGATTTCAAAAACTTAACTACAACTCGAGCATCATTTGTGGGGAGCGCCTTTGCTTCCACCCACTTCGAAAGATAATCAACGGCTACGAGGATGTATTTATTTCCACGTGAAGACGAAAATGGTCCCATAAAATCGATACCCCATACATCGAAGATTTCACAAACTTGAATAGCGTTTTGAGGCATTTCATCTCTTTATGAAATTTTGCCTTGTCTTTGACACATATCACAAGATTTGATCATAGTATGGGCATCTCGATATATGGTCGGCCAAAATAAACCGGCATCAAATACTTTTCGAGCGGTGAGATTGGCACTATAATGGCCCCCGATGGGTCCTTCACGACAAGCTTTGAGGATATCATTAGCTTCTTGCCCATGCACACACCGTCGAATGATTTGATCCGCACATATACGAAAAAGATAGGGATCATCCGAAAAGTAATGTTTAACGTCCTTGAAAAACTTCTTCTTTTGTTGAGTTGTCATTCCTTTGATGATAAAATTCCCCACATGGAAATTTGCATAGTCGGCAAACCATGGGGTACTTTCACTAGAAATTTTACCAAGAGTCTCTAAAGGAAAATCTTCATTTATGTCTTTATTTTCTAACACATCCTTATGAGGATTCTCAAGTCTAGATAAATGATCCGCCGCGAGGTTCTTACTTCCTTTTTTATCACGAATGGTGATATCAAATTCTTGTAGGAGGAGCACCCACCGGAGCAACCTCGACTTGGCATCTTGTTTATTCATAAGGTATTTTAAAGACGAGTGATCCGTATACACTATGCTTTTAGATAAGACAAGATATGGCCGAAACTTTTCAAAAGCATATACTACGGCAAGCATTTCTTTTTCCGTCGTGGTGTAATAAATTTGAGCTTCGGTCATCGTCTTACTAGCATAATGTATAGGCTGAAAGTGCTTCGTCTTTCGTTGTCCTAAAACCGCACCAATCACGAAATCACTAACATCACACATGAAAGCATTATGCTTTCTAAGGATTGTATTGATGCTTGTAGGATCCCGTATTCACTTCATAACATATAACATACACGAATCAAACTCGAAATCGGAACTAGAAAATGAGAAAGAGAGTTGTTTAGAGAGAGAAAGAGGAGAGAGAAATGAGAGAGAAAAGAAAAGAGAAAGATTTATAAATGAAACAACTAGCTTTTTCTATGGTAAGAAAAAGCTTATATACCCCGTCACGCTAAAGGTACGCGCGGGATATTTAACTAGGACCCGGGCTCGGGTTTTGCTTGGGATTAAACCCGAAACATATACAATATTAGATTAACTATCGCGCCGGATTCCCTGATATAATCCTATTACAACATTAACTAATTAAAGACCGAAGCTCCATCGTAAGTACCAACTCCTTGTTCGACTTAATAACTTCAGGCTAACATCTCCCCCCGAAGTGAGGTCTTGAACACGGGAACAGCGCCTTAATGCCCCCTCCCCCACTTCATTAAAATTGAGGCTAACAATCTCCCCCCAAGTGAGTTCATTGATGACACTCTCTTATGAGAGTCAGTGAGATTGCTTTTGTCGTATTAAGTCCTCGAGTGTTCTTCTGGTCTATGTCTCGTTGTTTGTTGTAAGCTTGTTCCTTCATGCTTTGTGATCTTACTTAGAGCCTATTGTCATTGTACTTTTTTTTTTTAATTTTCGTCTATGCCATATTGCGATCTTATTTCTTTGACCAACATTCTCATACTTTTGCATTGATCCTTGAAAGCTTCAATCAGAGTTTGCGAAAGTCTTTGTCTTAAATTCTGAGCTTTCTAGATAGTAAATGTCTTCGTAGATTGAGCATTTGAATGGGATTGAGGTTGCCGTTACCACCGTTTGACCTGCAGGTTTACGTTAGTGATAAACGAGAAAATTGATTTGAAAATCATTCGACGTGTCACTCGTTAAAGAGTTTTTGTAACACATCGAGAGTGTCATGTTTTTATCAAAATTCATCAACCGTCAATTCAATACTGACAAATCGAAAACTAGTTGTCACAAGTTTTGATTCATATAGAATCTCGCAATACACCTACCAATAGCTTGTTTATGATGCTGCTCAAGAAGATATCCATCTCATTGTGAATACATTAGAATCACTCGATTGTTCTGGCAAATAACACAATGATATTAGCGTAGGACTCTTGACAACAGCTTAGTGAACTAGAGATGTTCACACGTGTTTGAAATGGAATGTGTTCCAAACGAGATATTAATTGATCTCTTGCACTAGACTCGATTAGTGCATATAGGATTTTAGTACTCCGGAGGCTGATCATATTGCCACCCTATACAATAACAACTATCTCGGAATGAGATGTTGATAGAATAACGTGGAATCTCCATGGACAAAATGAGACAAAGTTTCTGTTGAGAGAAACCCTAATGCTGGGGGGAAGGGTTGTGCAATGCATCACTGGGTCCCATGATGTCAGTTATTTCAATGTCACAATCACTTGTGATTCTGACAGCATATGTATCGACCGGTTTCTGCCTTAAGTTGTGTTGAGTCTCTTTCTTTATGACCCATTATCCTCATTTTTTTAATACATTTCTTTTTCATTCATCAACACCTTCAATGCATATCCAAGACTTCATACTAACACCTTGTTGTGATTGACCAGATATAACTTAATCTTAGCGGCATTATTCCCATATACATGCATCTCCAATCAAACACATAAGGACTGTTATTTCTAACTTGGATTATCCTTGGGTAATCCTCCGGTTCGCTGGTTGGATCTTAGGATTGATCCTAACCTAACCACCTTATGACTTCAGAATCGTCGTGTGAAAATAAATGTTGTTGGTTAAAGATCGAACCATAAAACCTTTTCTTCAGAACCTTGAGTCGAATAGATCATATATTAATTATATTTTCTCCCCTTAAGTTAAATAATATAAACACTTATATTTGAAAACCTTGTGATTAAAATATATGTATTGAGAAATTCCGTGGGAGAAAATATTAAATAGCAGAAAGGTATGAGAACATTTTGATAAATGTTTTGAATACATAAGAATTGTCGTTGTTGATGTATCCAAGAACATTAAAACTTTGTTTTTCGAAAAACTCCCCCTCAAAATAGGACCAATTGAGAAATTGTTGTCTTTTGAAAACATTGTGAGGGATGGAGTGTTGAACACACAATTTTGAAAGATTATGATTTGTCATCGAGAAATTCTTGAAAAATTGTGTTCAACTTTTTGAAAAACCAGATGTTAGAGGACTTCTCTTCTAACGGTAAGGGTAAGCGCACTGAAACGTACACTATCCTTTTTCTTGAGCTAAAGATATTGAATGTCTTGTAAGAACAGCTCAAGACCGAGAAACGTTAATTTTCTCGTTGTGAGGATAAGTTATAAACCTTCCTTTATTTGAAGTCCGGGTTATGTACTGACATTTGCACATAAGCCATTTAGAAAATTAGAAATGACATGTTTTGAAACTATTTGAAAACTCTCGCTCGAACTTCATTTACACACCCGTGTCAATGTTAATCGACATTTCTAAGCACGTAAATGTTATCGATTCCAAGAGACATGTCGAGAAGAATCTTTTTGGAAATTTTCTGATTTTTTGATTTTGTATTTTCTTTTTGAAGTTTTATATTTTTGTATTTTGCTTTTCTCAAAAATATTTACATGGTGATGTTTGATGATGATATCAAGCAGTCTCATTTGTCAGAACCTCCAGTTCAGCTGGAGTCAAACATCTCATACCAATCCTTCTGACAAGATACTTAAACCGATCCTCAGGAAGGGCTTTCGTAAACATGTCAGCTAATTGGTATTCAGTTCTGACAAAATATAATTCAATTATACCATTTTCAACCTGTTCCTTTATGAAATGATACCGAGTATGGATGTGCTTTGTTCGCGAATGTTGTACTGGGTTGCATGAAATTGCTATGGCTGACTGAGAGTCGCAATACAACTTGTGGTTGGTATTTTGTGTAGTTTGAAGCCATAAACTTGAAGTTATGTCCCTCATGCCACATTACTTGAGCACAACTTCAGATAACGCCACATACTCTGCCTCTGCTGAAGAACATTGCAGTGCAGTTTTATTCTTTGACATCCGCTAACCAGTTATCACCAAGGAACCTGTATCCCTCCAGAAGTGCTTTTCCGAGTATCAAGGCATCCGCATGATCACATCTGAAAAAGCTGTTTAGTTCAAAGCCAGAATCTTTGGATACCAGAGTCCATGTTAATGGAACCCTTTAGGTATTTAAAGATTCTTTTAACCCTTTTGAGGTGCTTTATGAGTTGTTCGAGCATGAGAACCGAGCATACATAGCATACTGCTTCACTAAGTCTGGTACTACTAAATGTCAAGTACATGAGTGACCCGATATTTACTACGATAATCAGAAATGGTCTACGTGTTTCTCCACTCCAGTCTACAACTATTTGGTTTTGTAGCCAATGGTGTACCAATTGGAGTGCAGTTGTCCATATTATGCGTTTTTCAGAATTTCAAAATGCGTACTTGGCCTGATTTATAAAAATACCCTTTGTGGACTGGTGGATCCTGAAGTCCTAAAAGAATTTCATCTCCCCCATTAAGTGACATTTCAAATCTACTTGCATTAACCTTTCAAATCTTTTTGGAATATTTAGGTGTTTTGTAGACCCAAAAATTATGTCATCAACGTAAATTTGTCACCAGTAGAATAGTCCTCCCCTTATTTTAACATAATAAAGTTGGGTCAATTGTACCTTTAGTAAAGCCTTTGGACAACAGGAAGTTGGAAAGTTCATCATACCAGGCTCTTGGAGCTTGCTTTAATCCATAGCAAAAGCTTCCTCAGTAGTAACTTTTTTTGTACGAGAGCACAGGATCAACGAACCCTTCTGGCTGGACAACAGTAAACCTCCTCCTTTAGTGGACCATTAAGAAAAGCCGTTTTCACTTCCATCTGATAGATTGGAAAAGATTTGTGTGCTGCGTGGCCCCCAACTCTCCCGCAACAAAAATCCAACGCTTCCAAGCGAGCAACTGGTTGCAAATGATTCTTCTAAAATCAACAGCCTCTTTCTGAGTCCTAACCTTAGCTACAAGTCGTGCTTTTGTTGCGAATTACAGTCTGTCTCTCATCCTTTTGTTTCTTTCCCATAACCACTTAGCTTAAAACCATCTTGCCAAATGGATTGTCCGACGATTCCCAGACATTTAGTCTGTACGAAACTGTGAAGTTCATCCTGCATTGCCCTTCGATCCATGCAGAATCAGCCATTGCCATCCTATAATTTCTTTTGATCCAACATACTCATCGTGAGGCGCGAACATACACATTTCCAGTATCTGTATCAAGCTGTCGACTTGTTTGAACTGGCATGTTGGAATCCACGAACTTGTTTTAATGTGATGATCTCTGGTCCCTCGGTAATCGCATTAACTTGTGGTTGAAATGAATCAACATCGGTATTATCAATGTAATGCGTGAGGAGAGACTCATCAAATTCTTGTACCCGTGTAACAAAAAGATTGATAAATTCAGCTTCTTGAATGATGCATTCGGTGCTTGATCAATGTTGTTTTTCTCGAGCTAGATCGAGTAGTTGTGATTGTAAAATTCTTCACGTATAGGACTGAAGAGAAATTCTAAGCGGGGGGGGGGGGGGGGGGGGGGGGGGGGGGGGGGGGGGGGGGCCCCCTTGATGTGACGAATCTGGTTGTGTGTGTTCTGCTAGAAGGAACAACTTTTGTCATGGGGCACGGGGTCAGAGTTGTCATATCTGACGCCTTTTTGTCCTTGAGGAACGAGGCCTGCAGAGACATATTTCAACAACAACTCTTAGTCGATGTGGTGCGAGTGAACTGTTGTTATCAGACATCATTTCTTTGATTTCATCAAAACTTGATATGAAAGGACTCGAAAAAAACTATTAAGCGTGTTCTCTTGTTGTAAACACGATATCCCTTCGACTGAGTAGAATATCCCACCATGATACATGGATCCCCTTTTTCTTTCATCTTATCCAGATTTTCCCCATCTCTAGTTATGTAACAAATGCAACCAAAGATGTGAAGATGTTTTATTGAAGGTTTCCTGTCATTTATGATGTGATATGCCGTCTTTCCATGAGTGGATATGATGATTGATCTGTTCTGAGTATAGCATGCGGTTGCAACTGCTTCAGCCCAAAATGATAATGGAAGCTTAGAAGCTGAAAGCATCGTTCGAGCAGCCTCAACAAGAGTACGGTTCCGTCTTTCGACAACGCCGTTCTGTTCAGGTGTTCGAGGAGTGGAAGTTTGATGTTCAATGCCTTCTTCTTTGAAATAAGCATGGAGTGTCTTGTTCAAGAATTCCGTGCCTCTGTCAGTACGTACAGTAATAACTTGAGCTTGAAGGTTGCGTTGAATCATCGTGAGAAAGTCTTTGAGAACTTCTGGTGTTTCATCCTTGGATCGTAGAAAAAGAGTCCAAGTGTATCTTGAAAATCCAATATCAAAACAAACACCAGAATATACTATCTTCCCATTTATTGCTTGCAACTCCGCATTGGACCACACAAGTCCATGTAAGCAAATATATCTTCCTTGTGAACAAGGAACAGCTTTTGTCTTGAATGAACATCTTACTTGCTTTACTCTTTTCACAAGATGAAACAAAGTTTGATCCTTGACATATTTCAACTAGTAAGCCTGTCACAACATCTTTCTTTGAGAGTAAGTGGAAGTAATCGTAGTAAGATGATAAAGTCTTCGATGCCATAATCAAAGCTTATGGTGAAGCTTTAGCCATGAAACAGATTGAGTTGATTTAGTTGTTTCTTCAATAGATATTGTGTATAGATCAGATCCACGACTACCAGATTAGTAAATCGTTTCCCTGAAGATCTCTCACAAAACATGTAGATTTCCTGAAAGCAACCTCCAAATCAGCATCACAGAATTGACCAACCGAGAAAAGATTGTGATTGAGGCCTTCGACGTAATAAACCCGATTAGATCGAGACATTCACTGGAGAATCAGAATCTCGATAACCAAGTAATTGGGAGCACACTGATCATTACCAAAACGCACTGAGTACCCATAAATTTCTCCACAAAATTACACAACAGCTTGAGATTTCCCGTCATGTGCTTTGTGCATCCAGAGTCAACAATGAATAGGATGAGTTGTACAATCTGCAAGAGAATTAGAGGATGATGGAACATTGGACAAATTGGATCCTAAGGAATTTGATATCTTCAAGACATTAGTTATCCTAGAGACAATGTCTATAGTGGGACTAATACTTGTTGATTCATCATTTTTCCTAATCTTAGGCATCCATATCTTTTTGGTCCTAAGCGGCTTTTGTGTCCATGTATAACTGATGGGACATCTCCTTACTATCCACCATTTCCACTCCGATTTGTATTCTCAAACAACACCTTAAAGTAACTCTTGGATTTCCTGAATATGGGTATCTATGCAACTGTTTTCTTATGGTGTTGTTGCAAGCAGATTTGTTCGCTTTTCTCTTGGGTTTACTAGCATCTAATAGGCACTAACCTTAGGCTTCTTAGTTTCTAGCATTCCACGTCTTTCAAGTATCTAGAAACACAAGCATCATGATCTGAGTTAAACACACATTTTCCACAATCAGCACAAACAGCATTTGCATTCGAAGTTCTTAAGTTTGAACTGTCATTACACGCAGTTACAGACTTTGTTTTCTTAGAAATACTAGAAAATCCTATGGTTTGCCCATTCTACTTCCTTCTGTTGTATACTGTTCACTTGACTTTAATGTTTGCACACCTTATCATTCACTTGATAGCTCTTATAGCTGAGGTCTGCTAACAACTAGTAGTGTGAAATTACTCCTGAAATTTGAGACATGTAGATTAGTATTCCTAGAAGCATGAGGGCAACTGTGTGTTCTAGTTTGTGTTATGGTGGAGGCAATTCTAAACATTCCTGGTTTAAGCATATTTGGTTTTACGAACCCGCTTGGTTTCTCTATCTGAGAGCCAACTCTGTTTGAGTGGCTGGTTTAAATTAAACCATCCGACACGTTTAGTTTTTATTAACCGACTATTTTGTTTGAAAACTTCTCATTTCGAGGAGAATTTGAAAAAGAGTCGGTTTTCCTAAAACTGATGGTTTTGAATCCGTTGATCAATTGGTAGACGAACAACAGATTGGTGTTTATCAACAGAGTTTCCACAGACTTTCCTTTTGTTACCAGAAATGAGTTTCTTTAACTCATGTATCACCATGGTTTCTTGTCTTGCATTTGAGCTTTCAAATCTTGTATTTTCATGATAATGTTCACGTTCTTTTCCGAAATACATTGAAGGCATTTTCTTTGCAAACGGGTGTTTTTCATCTTGTTCTTTACAATGATGTAAAGAAAGTTCAAGATAAATCGAGTGTTTTTTTTCAAGTTCAGAAAAACTTTTTAATAAATTATTTATGAACTTCTTTATATAACAGATCAGTAGTTTGACAGCTTTTTTGCAAGACATTCACATCTTGACTTAATGAAAATAAGCATTCAAATTTAGATATTAGCATTTACAATGAGACAGAGAAAGCAAATATGAACATTAAATTCTTTTAGACACACACTCTTCGATAAGTAGATCATATATGTTTGAAAAATCAGACCTTTTCTGATTCAATTTCGTCAAGTCCATTTCAAGGGATTAACGTACTCCAAATCGTCATTCATACCTTTTTAAGTACATGAACAAAACAATGACTGACAGTATAGTTTTGTCTGAAAGAGGCATTAATAAGATTTTGATCAAAACTTCCATACTCTTAGCAGTTGGGTTGGGAAATGCACTACTGGTTATGATTAGACCAAGTTTGTTGACAAATAGTTCTAAAATGATTGAAGTTGTTTGTCATTTCGTTATAAAGTAGTCTACTTTTACTAATGGATTTAGACATGGGTAGAAAGCCAACGTTTTTAGCAATGTTTGGTTTTGTCCTAACAAACGTTTTTCTCCACATTGAGTCTTCCTAAATTTCTTTAGCGCGTTCCAACTGATCAAGATAGGCTTTGGATGGTGGTTTGAAAGTTTCATAAAGACTGTTTTGATATGTGTAATTATATGGTTTCACTTTGTCTTTATCCAATTTTGATCTACTCTCCTTTTCAAGAGTCACTGTGTCTTCCCCATCGGGGCAAAATCTGTTTGCAGGATCAGAAGTATCATATGGGATCTCATACAAACGAGGCTTATCAGATTGAGCTTTCTGAGGTACTTTTGGATTTGCAAAGGTTGATCTACCATTATACGTTGCGCATTTGGGTGCTAACATGTGAATGGTTTGGATTGACTGATTGCGTTTATAAAGAATTTCATTTAAAAACTTATCTGTTTCTCCATCTCAATCATCGTGTCAATGTCTTTCCAACCTTAACCTTTACATCCGAATAACCTTACTTTTCTCTTGAGTTAACCATCAAATTGTGACGCAAGTTCCACTGACTCTTTTTGACTAGCTCATCGTGTTTCTGATTGCCAACTGAAATTTCTAGGTTTTAGTTTATAAACCCTCTTTTTATGACAATGTCCTTTAAGAGCTAATAGCCTAGAGTTCATTTAACTTTGTTTGAAGTATATTAAAATCACGCGATTAGGTCATTAAGGCCGTGTACTTCTCAAGCTCATGTCTTTTGGTTAGAAGTGCAATCAGAGCGACTAACCTGAACCTTCTAAGTAGCCTCCCCCAGAGCCCTACTAGACTCATCCCAAATTAGTATTTTGCACTCTATCATTCTTGAGTTAATGATGCATTTGCTTTAATTGCTTTAATACCGTTTTGTTTTCCTCTATGTCAAGAGTCAAATTAGCAATTAAATTAGCAAGCGCAGCACGCTCATCAACACAGTTCACCACGCATTTAGATCAACCAGATTATCATTAGTACATATATAGATGAACTCAGAATGACATTGCCATCACCTTCTCCAAAACATATGTGAGTCCGTTAATGGATTCAGGTTGCTAAGAAATGTCCGTCTCACCATTGGCAAACACATCATTATTCCTCATGGTTTTACCAGTTCCAATGGCAGACCAGTAGAACCGGATTCTTCAGGTGAGACCCATCCTGAATCCTGTTTGCCATGTACTGTAATGTGCTTCCGAATTCCTGTTCATCAATCTCTTCACCCTGTCCTCTAGCCAAAATCAGCTTGCTCAGCTTGAATGGAACACCTTGTTCAGCTTGTTTGTCACATCATCATCTTCTCCCTTGAGAATACGTGTAGTCCTTTAACCCGCTTTGGCTTCCTGCAATCCCTGGCATAGTTGTCCAAATCCCTCGCATTAAAGCACTGTACCCATTTTGTGTGCACTACCGGGACTGCCTACTGTTTACCCTAGCCCCACAACTGTCATCTCCTTTGAGTCCCAAACTGCCACTAACTGATTGACCGTTGTTATACCTTGGTGTGGGTATCTTCGGTCTTTGTTCCTTGAGTTTGAACAGTTCGAAGGTTGTTGATTGGTAAGGTTGTACACTTCTTGAAGTATAGCAAGGATTGCCAAATTCTTTTTCATAACTCTTATCCCTCCGCGCTTGTTTTGGATCACTGTCTTTCCTCAGCAACGTACTCAGATTGAGGAGTAACTGGTTTGGCTATCTCTTTGCCTTGATGTCTGGTAGAGCACTTGGTCCAGTGTGGAAGAAGATTGCATGTAGTGTATGTGGCATTCGGATCTTTGAGGTTTTGGTGCCTGATAATAGTTTATCTGAATATGGTAGAGCAGCCGCAAGAAGTGCTAATTGGATTTCAACTTTCGGCTAATCTCTCAGAACGGATATCATTAACTTCATTTTGAAACTGCTTCAGAACGTCAAACAGCTTGTGATATGAGACCGTGTCTATTTCCTGTCTCTGCTTGACAACCGTCACAAATCTTGACCATTCTGGTTGAAGTTGTTGAAGAAATTGAAACGATCACTTGCATTTGGTAAACTTGTAAGTTTGTTTTCCTCGTCAACACATTCATCAGTTTATAAACTGGGAAGTAAATAAGACTCCATTGAATCTCCATCCTCGAGAATAATTTCCCAAATTCCCCAAATAGTTGGCCGTTACATAATCTTGTACGTTTAACGATTCATACCCTGTTGTAGCCTTTCAATTGCGGTCCACATCTCCTTAGAAGTGTTGCATGCAGTCAACCATTTGAGTAAATTTTCATCCCCAATACCAGTTAGAAGCAAGAAAATAGCTTCCTTTTCAGCTTGAAAGTAAAGTCTGTTTCCCTCTGGTATCAAGGTTGTGTATTGTCACATCTTTCTTCATGTGCAGCTACTGGTAGAATGTTCTCTGCTGCTTCAACTGCTGCAATGAGTACGTTTGTAGGCAAATATGGACCTTCAAAGATGCACTTCCTCAGATATTCACCATTCGATTTAGTGTCAAGGTAGCGTAGAAAACGCGAACGCCACTGAGAATATCTTCCTGGTCCAAGCATAGGTGGACGATCTTTTGAACCAGCTGCCATGATATTGTTGTGCATTTGGCTATCTGTTGAGGATGTGTTAACTGGAGTAGACATGATGAATGAATAGTTATGAAATATGAAGTGTGAAAGATTTTGTTGGATCTTAAGTGGATATGATGTGATTGAAGTTGTGGTCTTGTAGTCAGGTCACATTCACGGGATTTTACACGTCTATGATTAAAACCGATAAAAGAATTAACGGGATTTTACAAAATCAATAGAAAACCGTGAATGATTTGTTTCGGAATCAGCGGCCAATGATTTAATTGTCTAAAAACAGATAATTTTCTGGCTAGGGTTAAAGCTGTTTGTTTAAATAGGCTCACCAAACTGAAACGGGCCTTAAAATGCTGATGGGCCGTGAGCTAGAACAAAAACAAGTCTAACACAAATTCCAAAAAACTGAAAAATGTCAATAAATCATAGTAAACGAGCTTTTTGGGCCTTAAGAAATCCTTAACCAGCTAAAGGGTGGTTACAGCGTGATCCGTCTCGTTTTTCTCTTCGATTTGAGAGGTCACGGGCCTGAAACGGAGTTACGGATCAAAAGTTATGGCTGTTTTACTGAAACCCTTTTCTTCGCACAAAAAAATTCGTAGCAAACCGCTGCCAATTCGTAACTCGCTGTATGGCAACTCGCCGTTAGCAACCCGCCGTTAGCAACCCGCCGTTAGCAACCCGCCGTTTTTAGCAACCCGCCGTTTTTAGCAACCCGCCGTTTTTAGCAACCCGCCGTTTTTAGCAACCCGCCGTTTTTAGGTAACCGCGTTTTAGCAACCCCCATTTTTTTGCAACCCGCCGTTTTTAGCACCCGCCCGTTTTTAAGCAACACGCTGTTTTTGGCACTCGCTGTTTTTAAAACAACCGCCGTTGAAACTAGTCAAACCGCCGCCTGACAACTTCCTTAAAACGTGGATCCTGTCAAACCGCCACGAAGAATGCCAAGAACGAATTTTGCAAATTTTCACTAAATGAGCTTATTACCCACGAACAAAGGCTAGAACATACAATATTAAGTGTGTATATCAAGATTAGACACACATAACCCGTAAATTCTTTTGAGAATCGTCCAAAATGAAGCAACCCTCCACGAAGAACACTAACCTTTTAAAGCTTATAATTCGAGCTTGGAGCTTGTATAACCCACGAAATTGATACAACCTAGCCTCTTTGATGTGTAGAACAAGTAGAGAACAAGATTAACCAACAAATAAGCCCCAAAATTTTTTTTGAGCCGTGGGTTTTTTGTCACAATATAAGCCACGAAATTTGCTTTTTAACCACAAGAATCAAACACAAATCCACCCTTGAAGCTCTGATACCAATTGTAGGATCCCGTATTCACTTCATAACATATAATCAAACACGAAATCGGAACTAGAATTGAGAAAGAGAGAGTTGTTTAGAGAGAGAAATGAGAGAGAAAAGAAAAGAGAAAGATTTATAAATGAAACAACTAGCTTTTTCTATGGTAAGAAAAAGCTTTAAAGCCGAGTGATCCGTATACACTATGCTTTTAGATAAGACAAGATATGGCCGAAACTTTTCAAAAGCATACATAACGGCGAGCATTTTTTTTCCATCGTGGTGTAATGAATTTGAGCTTCGGTCATCGTCTTACTAGCATAATGTATAGGCTGAAAATGCTTCATCTTTCGTTGTCCCAAAACCGCACCAATCGCAAAATTGCTCGCATCACACATGAGTTCGAAAGGTAGGTTCCAATCGGGGACAACTAAGATTGGAGCTTCGGTAAGCTTCTTTTTAAGAGTCTCGAAAGCATCAATACAATCCTTAGAAAACACAAACGGTGTTTCCATCTCAAGAAAATGAGTCATAGGTCTAGCTATTTTGGAAAAGTCTTGGATAAATCGTCGGTAAAAACTGGCATGACCTAGGAAACACCTAACACCTTTTACGGTAGTCAGGTGAGGGAGCTTAGCGATACCATCGACTTTAGCACGATCGACCTCAATTCCCGACTTCGAAATTTTATGTCCTAACACAATTCCTTCTCTACACAAAAAGTGGAACTTCTCCCAATTTAGAACTAAATTTGTATCTTCACACCGTTTTAGCATCTTTTCTAAATTGGAGAGGCACGAATCAAAACTATCCCCAAAAACCGAGAAATCATCCATAAACACTTCCATAGTCTTTTCGATCATATCATGGAATATGGCCATCATACACCTTTGGAAAGTACCGGGAGCATTACACAAGCCAAAAGGCATGCGACGGTACGCGAAAGTTCCATACGGGCATGTGAAAGTAGTTTTCTCTTGGTCTTGGGGATCTATTGGTATTTGAAAATACCCCGAAAATCCATCTAGAAAACAATAAAACTCATTTTCGGCTAATCTTTCTAACATTTGATCCATAAATGGTAATGGGAAATGATCTTTTCGAGTTGCTTCATTTAATTTCCTATAATCGATACAAACTCTCCACCCGGTAACTAATCGTGTCGGAAAAAAATGGGTTCACCCCGCTTATTGCAATAAGCTGCGAAAAAAGCTATTAAAGCTTTGCTTAATGGGCCAAAAAGTATATAAGAATAAACCCAACACAAACTATACCGGATGAGCTATTGTAGCACAGCGGTAGAGTGTGTGTTAAAAGGGTGAGGGTGTGGAGGTCTCAGGTTCGAGCCATGCTCACCTGAGACTTCTACCTTACCTTGTTTTATTTTTTGAAAAAAAAATTTCTTTAGGACTTGTTAAACACACAAAAATAAGCACTTTTAAAACTTGGACTTTTTTATGCAACTTAATAAATAAGCTGAAAAGCACAAATAAGACAGACGAATGGGCTTTATAAGCTAAACAACTTTTTTTTTTGGCTTTTTGGCACAATGAGCAAAGGAAAAGGTGAATAAGGTAACACAAGTCAAAAGGCAGGCACAATAAGCAACTATGAACAGATATAAGCAAAAGAAAACAACAATTTAAGACAGAATAAGCTGAAAAAAACTACAGCAGTTACTAAACTTTTAGTTTAGTATGTCTAATCATTTAAAGCTAATGGAGCACAATGTAGACAAAAAAATAGCAAATGAAATAGAAACTAAAACTCAAAAAGCACTTGAGAATAAATTTAAGCAAGAAAATTCAGACAGAAAAGCACGGGAATAATGCCATTAAAGCATAGGGCCAAAATTTACTTGGCCAAACAGGCCAAAATGGGCTCTTGTGGTTATTTTTAAGCACCAAGAAGGGAGTCCTAAGGTGAATGTCATATAGGGGTTTATACTACAGCTTATGGGCTTTCTGAAAAGGCAAGAAACAAAGAAATTGAAAAGCAAATGAACAACCAAAAAGTGCTGAGAAAAGTGCAGTTTGCACCAGGGTAACTTATTGAGCCAAACAACCTATGATGGGCTATTTGGGGCTTAAAAATAAGCACTCAGAAGGATTCTTATTGGGATGAGGCTTATAAGGGCTTAAAGCTAGGCTTAAGGGCTTTTTAAATTAACAATCTCTTTTGGGTTTGAGACAATTATAAGCCAAGAAATTGGCTTGTAAAGACTGCTATTTTCACTCAGAGTCTGCTGGTGGTTTCCTTTATAAAAAAAATGACAATTGCAGGATTAAATTAAGCTAGGTAAAAGAAAAGTGAGATGCAAAATAAGTTCAAAAAGTTGAAATATGGATTATAAAGAACTTATACAAGAAATTTCAGTCCTTAATTTAACTTTTAACTTATCAAAATTTTCAGACTGAACATTAAGCTTTTTAAGACTTAAGGTTTAATGTGACAGATTAGAACATGAACAAAATGTACAATGCTACATTAACCACTTCCATGCTACTGCATTTAAACATGAATTAAACATGAAAAAGATACATACAAGCACTTAATGGAAATCAAGCTAATTAAACTGTTATAAGCAACTAGAATTCTACAGGTTCAAAACATGGTTATAATAACCTTTAAAATGAAATTTAAACAATTACAACCTTTTGAAAATAGTTAAACACTCTTAATTTTGCTAATCAAAACTGACTTGGTGACCTGGCCCAATGAAACTCCCATTTTGACCCAGTTTGGGCTTTTGCCAAACACCCCTTTAACTTGCCAAAAGGCTATTTTAAGCTATAAAAAGCACAAATAAGCAAAAACAGTGAAAGCATAAGTCATTTAAAGATCAAATAAGCAATCATGATCAAAAATAAGCACAGAGATAAGCAGATAATGAGATGATAAGCAATAAGCAATAAAAAGGGTGAAATAAAGTCTAACCTTGATCCTAGCTTAACAAGGATCAAATAAGCTTTAGAAAGCTTAAGTCTACAAGCTCTAGCTTATAAAAAGCTAGTAAATAAGCCCATAAGCCCATCCATTTCTAGCTTATCTTCCAGTGGCTTATTTTTTAGTTTTTGAAGTGATTTTTTAGAAGAAGGCTTAAACCCTTTTAAGTTATAAGAAAACTTAAAGGATATAAGCAAAAACAACTATAGTTAGTTTTAAAGAACTTAAAGGAGCTTATGAAATCCTTTAAACAACAAATTAGATAAGAGCTTATAAGATTAGAATTTTAAATCTAAAAAAAAGCTCAAATTTCATTAACTTTAGAAAATAGGGTACAATGCTTGAATTTTAAAAGACAAAAAGCTACAAGTAAACTAAAATAAGCTGCAAAGAAAATTGGATAAAAAAAACTCTTTTAACTGCTTCCAAAGGTCCTATTTATACTAGAACTTCAAGTCTTGGGTCTTCTCCTTTTGTGCTTCTTTTGTGAAAACAAACTGAGTTGTGCTTGTTTAGTGAGAGACTTGAAGCTTCAATCTTGGCCATTGATATCACTTGTGCTTTCTTGATCTCATACCCGACGTTGGATTAGCTTGGAAAGAGTGGGATTGCCAACATGGCAAGGCATCTTGTGACTAGGGTTTTAGTGGAGAGGGGGTGAGGGTTTTAATTATCCAATGGGTAATTTTAGGGTTGCAGGGTAAAGATGGGGAAGAAAGCCCGTGAGTTGTTCTTGGGTTTATTTGGGCGAGAAAAACTGTTTTGAGTATTAACAGGGGAAAGGTTTGGGTGTTTGGCAACTTTGGTCCCTCCAAGTTACTTGTGGTTTTGCAATAATCGTCCTTGTGGTGAATTAGTTTGGGGACTTGGCACGAACAGCCCCTCATGGTTATTCATGTTATTGCATCCCACGTCCTTTGGTGATACAAGTTTAAGGGGTTGGCAGAAATGCCCCCTCAACTCATATATGAGTTATTGCAAAATGAGTCCTTGTGATCTATAACTTTAGGGTTTGGCAGATTTGGCCCTTGAAGTTTTAAATACCATTTTTTTCACTTTAAGTCCTTGTGATTCAAGTTTGATGACTTGACAACTTCAGTCCTTGAAGTTGTATTTTGCCTTTGACTGCTTTGACTCTGTCGGGGTTGACTTTGGCTTTGACTTTCACTTCTTTTCACGCTCTTTTCATTCTCGTGCTCGGTTTTGTCGTTTTAAGCTTTGTTTTTGTCCTTTTCTTGAATATCTGTTTCCTGCACAATACAAATGCAAAACATACAAATACAATGTATTTTTGGTACGTTTTTAGTCATTTAAGTCCGTTTTTAATGGAAAATTGTATGTGTAATTAAGCACATACCACTTTTGAACCAGCAGGAACATTAGCATCAACAGTAGTGGTAACAGCAACCGTCACTACCGGAACATCTGCAGCAGGGGATCTGACAAGAGAAGCGGACTCGGAATATGAACCTGGATGATGGGAACTATCTGAAGAGACAACATACCTCATGTGGGGAGGACGAGTCCACTAATTAAGTCCGGACATGGAATCTACAGGTCCAACATCAGATACAGGAGTTACGGAAGCAGTTACAAGAGGTTCCGTAGCATCACTAGGGATAGCAGAACCCTCCGAAACCATTCCACGAAAGGCAATAAGAGACTTCCCGCCAGTAGAAGGGGGTAAAGGTTGGTAGTCGTCCCTCAATTTCTTAGGAGGGTAAACAAAACCACTTGCATCCCTGGTCACTTTCCTCTTCCGCTTCTTCTTAGCTTTCTCGGCACCAATTTCCAAAGTATCCAAATCAACAACTACCTCCAAAACATCATCATCTTTTTCATCCAAATGCTCCTGATTAGCATCGTTTTCCTCGTCAAACATCTTATCAATACTGTCACCGCTATCTCCCGAGGCAGCGGTAACAGGAGGGTTCAATGAAACGATGCGACCCTCAGTCATCTTCAACAACTTAACCTCACGCTCCGCAAGGTTCCTCTCCCCTACCCGTACCTTGGTGGGATCAGAATGACGGATAAACGCAAACAAATCCATCTCTGCAAATATGGCAACAAGAAAAACGTCAGAAATAACAACAACACAATAAAACCCAAGATGCAAAACAAAATATACCCACCCTCTTCGCCATCCCAAAATGTTGGATAACTGTTCTCATCCATTGTGTAGTAACGGCTTATACCAACCCAACACAAGAAAGGTTCCGGAAATTTCCGGAACGGAGAGGTATGAGTCCGCAAAAACTCGCACGCCTCTGTATCATATCGAGAAAGCTTGGGCGGAGGATCTTTGCTTAAAATTTTACTTTTCAGAGATACAAAAAGAGGAAAGGCGGTGACAAAAATACCATGAAGTGTAAAACATGTAAATAGGATGCAATAGTGAATAATAATGGTAAAATGAATATAATTGGTAACATGGAAAAGGAGCCGGTTGAAATCATTCAATGCGAAAGAGTCGTGCAAGGTGCTCATGTGTAGGTCATGGTAATCCATGACTAGGTGGTAAGTCATGTAAATATGGTCAGGTATAATAGCTTGGGAATAGAATAAGTATTGAAATCAAACATGTAAAGGATATGGCAAAGAATAAAATGGAGAAGCATAGAGTTTGGGGATGAATATGAAAGAAAGAATGTCCTATGAAGGGAGGTAATATCGTATTAGTCAAGAGTAACGGAATGAGATGGTAAGAAGATGAAGTATTGTTAATGTGATTACATGATGAAGGACATATATAGTTTTTTGTTCTGATTAAGGGTATTTTTTTTTGTAACTTTTTTTTTAGTATTTTTATTTTTAGTAACATTCTATTTTTTAGTAACTTTATAATTAGTGTTCTGATTAGTACATTATGATATTATTCCTGATTAGTAGTTTCAAGATTAGTATTCTTGTTATATTGGGTACTTTCCAAAATTAGAGTTAATTATAGTTAAGTTTCAAAATAGTTTCTTATTAACTTTCAATAATGATAATTCTTGATTTAATAAGTTTCCATAATTAACTTCAAATGACTTTTAAAAATAGGAGGTTTTATATATAAAGGTTTTATAATAGCAGGTTCTATATAGTAGGTTTCTATAATAGCAAGTTTTATAAATGTAAGTTAATAAGAATATCAAAATGGACATTTTCTACCCCAACTTATTTTTCTAGATCATAAGAATATAATATATTTTAAATAGACAAAGTTTAAAAATTAAAAAAAGTTTATACCTTTTATACATAATGGTAAATTTAAATCACAAAATAATAAATTTTCATCACAAAAAATTATTTAATATTGGATAATTAACACTGGAAAAAATAACAAAACTAACTAATTATTTTAATTTTTTCTTTTTTATATTGAATTGGTAATACAAGAAATCTCAAAATATTGAATCATTTATAATTTATTAAAATTTTTGAGTTATATGAGATTGAAAAAATAAAAATATAAAATAATTTACCAATATTTATTTTCGTTTTAATTTTCATTTCTAAATTAGGGTTTGATATGATTTGATTTATAAAATCAAAATAAAATGAATGAACATTTTTCTTATGCATATATCGAATTTATATGATGAAAAGTGAGTTATAAAAATATTGTGTTGATTTAGGGATTTTATGAATTTATGAACCTTAGTGATTTTGAACCAAGAATAACAAAAATGAATCAAAGACTAAGTTCACTATTTTTTCAACTTTAGCTTAAATGATCTTAGAAAAAATCGACAGTTCGGAAAATTTTTGTGCGATTAAATTTATTTAAGGTTTCGGTTTATTTTGAATGAATTTAAATGAAAAATGAATAAGATGTGATAAGTTAGTTTGGAGTTGGATTTAAAAATAGGTTTTTAAATAGATTTTACCATTTATAATTATTATATATTTATTTTAATTATGTATATTATTTATAATGTATAATAATTTATTATATTAATTTGGTATATACATATTGTATATAATTTTAATTAAATTTATTGTATAAATAAAGTATTTTATTTACATAATTTTATATTTGCATTTTATATTGTATTTCATAATTTTAACCATTTAAATGATTTTATATAAGTTTTATGAATTTTTTTGTTAGGGGTTTTTAGTAATTTTTACTTGTTGAGATTTTTAGGTTTTACAATTCTTCTAAGGAAAATTGTCTGAATTAGAAAACATGTAGACTGAAAAGAATAAGAATGGAAGAAAAGAGGATAAGAGTGTATAGGATCTGGTTCAAGTGTTGTGGGATGATTACTCAAAGAATTTTGAAAGGGATATTTTGTTTCATTGATTGTTGAGGTTTAGAATTGGATAGGTCTTCGTGTAAGATAAATCTACGGATTGATGATGAGATAAGGAAAGTGAAGGAGGTGTATTGTAATTGAGTTTACTGATACATGAAAACTTTGTGAACAGAGATAGTGAGGAGTTAGCAAACGATGGAAACTCACCAAGCGCTAAGAATCTAAACGGTATATGAAAGAGGACTAAGTTGCTTGATAAAACGTGATCAAGTGTAGGTGGATCTTTCAGAAAAAATGTTACGTGGAACTCTAAGTCTTCGATGTCTGTGGGTAATTTCTGAGAGTTGAGCTTCTTAAAGTCTTATTAGCGGGACGACTTTTATTAGTCACCTATATCTGGACTCAAGAAAGTTGAATGATCCAACAAATAGGAGAGAATTCTAATACAACATTCTGAAAGGAGCGATTTATGCTGATGCAATGTTATTGTAGGCAAATATAGAAATATCTAGTCATCCATTTCTGCCCATTCTAAGAATGAACGTAAATATCTCTTAATGTTTGGAATCGTAGTCCGATGTCGTCGGTTCGGATGAAACGGTGTACTAATTGAAGTCTGTTCCCCAGCTTTTGTAAATTTAGAAATAAGATGTGTAAGTGGATTTATTCTGAACGATCGGATGGAGTAGTGTAAATTCGAACAATTTTTGTTGGAAAACATTTTGTAATTATAACGGTGGTAATCCTTACGGATAGGAAGAAATGTGCGATTTAGTCAAGCGCTCTAAACAACCAGTAGCATGTGCTTCCTCTGAGTCCGTGGTAACGTAACAAAATCCATGGTATTTCATCCATTCCAAACAGGAATTCTAAGGTTGTATAGCCCACTTGCACGTTGGTGTTAATCTTAAAAACTGGCTGTCATGTTAACACTTTGACCAAAACGTAGCCACATCGCGCTTCATCCACTTCCACCAAAAAGTGTTGCTTTGTGTATAGTGATATCTTAGTCGACCTGGAGAATCAAAAATAGAGAACTATGAGCCTCAGTCATCAAGGCTTCCCGAAGTGTAGGATCCTCTGGTACGCATTAATTTAGTACCCTTGCCATAAAATGATTATCCCACTCCTAACTCTGTTTCTTATCATAATTGATAAATCCCTATTTTTTCATCCTTCTCATCAGTTAATTTCTCACTTATGTTAGGCTCAAACCTCAGAATAGCCAGACACCATTATGTCCACGAATAATAACTCGATATCCAAACGCTCAAGGACACGAATAATCTCTTTCTTTCACCTTGGCTACCAGCTATCATACCGACTTCCTACTAAAAGCATCAGCCACCACATTTGCTTTACCCGGATGGTACTGAATGTTGTTGTTTTAATCTTTAATAACTCAACCAAGCCTCTGGTCTCATATTCAATTCTCGCTGAGTGAAAATATATTTAAGGCTCTTATGATCGGTAAAAATATCACACGACTCGCCATAAAGGTAGTGTCTCCAAATTTTAAGAAGCGAAGAAACGGTGCTAAACTCCAGATCATGGAGTTGGATAGTTACCTCATAGGGCTTTAGTTGTCGAGAGGGATATGGCAATCACTTTCCATGCTGCATTAGTACACCACTAAGACATTTTAGAAGCATCACTATTAAATCTTAAAACCACCACCACCATATTTAATATAAATAATATTCTCTTTCCCCCCCCCCTAATCAAAATCACAACCATCACAAAAATACAACAACACCCCCAACACCAAAATCACCTATTAACTTACCTTACCTTATCTCCAATCAATCTTACCACCATACCACTCCCCATACAATTAACTTATAAAAACAAATAACAACAACCAAAACACACCAAAAATAACCCCAAATCCTCCATCAACACCACAATCAATTCCCCAATTCAACCAAAAACATACCCCCCTATCCCATATACAAAAACTCTAAAAAAACACAACTCACACCAACACACAATCCCTCCTCTCCAATACCCTCCAACCATCCCCCACTTAACACTACACCCACCAATTTCAACCCCAACTTTCCCCCTTCAACCCCACCACACCAATCACCTTTATTCCTCTAAATTCCCTAATAAAACAACCATCAATACCCTCACACCACCAAATTCCCCATAAACTTCCACCCAATCACCACCCACATCACCACTCTTTCACTCACTCCATTATTCAAATAACCAAATTACAACCACCACCCAACATACTAAACAAAATCCCCTCCATATCCCATTTAACCATTTTCCACCCCATACCCCCCAATACATCACAAACCCAAAAACCACCATTATCATTCACCTTCTAAATTTCAATTACTATTTCCACCCACCCCATAACCCACCCCACCTCCACTTCTTAAATTTCTAAAACTTCCCAATAATCCCCAACTCCACCCACATATCACATCCAATCCTCCTACCTCCTATATACATCCATTACTCTCCCCAACCTCCATTACTACTTACTATAAAAACCTTTACCCATCACAATCTCTCAAAATCACCTTCCAATCACCCACCCAACTTCTCATACAAACACTCCAACACACTACTTCCATCCTACCATAATCCTTATATCATCAACCCCTACAAAAAAATAAACAAAAAAACCTCAAAATTACACCACAAACCCACCATAACCATTTCCTATCATAACCTTAATCACAATACATCAAACATTTCTATTATATAGAATATCCTTTAAATATTTCTATACTATCATATTCTTGGATTAATAATACCATATCAAGTAACTATTTAGTAATATTAAACATTAGTCAAACTTTTACTAAAACACTAATTTTTCTCACCCTAACCCAACAACAACACAACCTTCTCTCGAATATAATAATGGCACAGTTATGGTACTTGAAGTATTGGCGCCTGATCTGATTAAGAGCAAACTAAGGCCAGATGCGTCTGGCTTCTTTTCAGCATGACAGACGAATAGTCACAATGTTCTTTTGTAGTCCCGCCTGAATGAAGACTCCAGCTGGCCACATTTGAAGCAAGTACCAGCAGCTATGGACGACACTCTCCTAGGGTGTCTAGTCCACATGTTTTGTTTTGGGGCAAACAGGATGAGTATAAACCCTCAGAGGGTACCCCCCTGGACTGTGGGAACCCAAGTGGTAGATCAGTGGGATGTGCTGGCCTCTGTTCATTTGGTGGGTCCAGCACCAGATTCCCTGTTGTTGTCAAGAGAGTAGTTGTTGTTCTTTGTTGTTACGGTAGTTACCACCACCGCCCTGCCTGTCAGAACCTTGAAGGCTATCTTATTTCCTGATAATGACCACGGGCAACTGATTTTGCTGAGTGAAACCGACTGATATCGGTCTCCACTCTTATGCCTGGTGAATAGTCTGAATGGTACATATTATAAGGATATGGAGGTAAAACATATCAAACAGGTCGTAAAGATTTTGATTAATGAAGGTTTAACCTCTTGTATGAAACGTTAGACATATCATAGTGTCATCGGTCATGAGGATTCTATTAGTTGCGTGCGCATCCGCACTGAGCAATCCGTAAAACTGTATTACACATGGACATGTCGGAGGATTGACTTATGAAGACCCCAAACATTCTTGTTCTTCGCTGCTCTTTCTGTAGTACCTAGCAGCCTGTCCAGAAACCAGCTAGGCGAGGATATCGCCTGCATGTACTCAGTTACTATTTTCACTGCCTTGGCGGATGGAATGGTAACTCCACTCATGTCTAGCGCTCTTGATTTGGCTCTGTTGGAAATATCTGCTAGAAAAGATCAAGCTCTTTTGAAAGTTGACACCAAGTCAATGTATGGACACACACTTCTACTCCTTTTGGCCTGATCTATAGGCATTCCACAAATGCAAACGCGTCATACCCTCACGATATTATAATTGGCCAATTGGTCCTTAAAGAATCATTAATTTCCATAAGTCGAAGATCCTTCTCCATTGGGAGATCTAATTCTCTTAATGCATCATCAGGGGCTACTGCCTTCTCGGGTGGGGGGGGGGGGAAGAACGGGGTTTCTGCTTATGTACGAGCTCAAGCCTAGTATGTCTTTTGCGGACTGGTGAGGATTACTTACCCGAGGTACAGCTCCAGTGCGGTTATCTTCGCGTACCTGCTCGAGAATCTGTGGGATGAATGGCTTCCATCTGCTGCATGAACAGCGCAGCAGTTCAGCAACGTAGAGTGTTCACCATTGACATTTGCATAAAGGGTTTAATGATAAACGGGTTTTAATTAGGTCAAAATGTGACAGAAGATAAACGTCGATTTCTGAAGGAACCTAATGTCTAACCTATCTCTAACAGATCAAGTTATAGAGCCTACAGGTCGATACCTTTAGCTCTGATACACCATAATTGTAACGACCCACTCCGGAAAGGAGGCCCCGAAACGGTCATAAGCTTGGTGTCATATCAAAGCTGAATAATGGAAGCAAAGTCATGAAATGATAAACATCAGGACAAAGTGGAATGCCGGATTCAAACAATCGCTCCAATTATGTGTTCAAAAACATGAATAACTTTAAAAGAAGTCTATTGGATGAAACATGTGTCCAAAGTTAGTCTAGCACACCAAAAATGTCTGCGATATTAAAGAAGGTGCTAAATAGGCCACTTCTTAAGCCACACACTCTCTCATGCCCAATCTTCCCTTAGATACCAGCCGTATAAGGAAAGATGAATAGAATTTCGGCTGAGCATAAATACATCATTTTTAATGCTCAGTGAACGGATATAATAACAATGTAAGCCATAAGTATGAATCCTAGATAATAAGTATAAAGCAGCGGAAAGATCATAAGTGTCATGAGGAAACCTGGAGAATACGTCATGAAGTATAGGAAATAAACATGTTAAGCATGGTTTCGTGAAGTCAAAAGATGTCATGAGATATCATGGATAGTATAAAGTAAATAATAAGGACATGCCCAACGAGCTTTTTTAATATCATGTCATAATAATATGTATGTGATTACATGCATATAATTAGAGGGGCTGCCTAAACATGTAATAGAGGGGTGACCTCTTATATTAATATAGGTGGAGGGATCAGCTCAATGTGATGGGATGTAGAGCACACACCATACATATACCATGAACGTGTAATCATGTAAAACTTGGATGCACCCATACGCCCTTGAATATAATGGCCATAACATGAAATATAATTTGTTACATGAAAAGGGTCGACGCGTGAAATCAGTCTCACTGCGAAAGAGTAGTGAACACGGGTGCGTCATGGTGTCCGGTCATTGTACTCCATGACTAGGTGGTAAGTAATCGTAAATCATGGTCATGCGTATATATAGCTGGGCAATAGTATCACTCGTCTTGAAATCTAAACATGTAAAGGTTCTGGCAAAGACGTAAAAATGGTAGCATAGCAGTTCTGGGGATAAATCATGAAAAGAAAGAATGTCCTTACTGAAAGGACGGAATATCCGTACCTTATGTCTAGCGGTAAAGGAAAGAGATGGATAAGAAGATGGAAGCTACTCCTGCTTAATGTGATCTACATGTTGAAGGACATATATAAGTTATTTGTTCATGATTAAGGTTACTTTCCTTTTTTTGTAACTTTTCATATTTTTTGTAACTTTCTATTTTTTAGTAACTTTCTATTTTTTAGTAACTTCTATTTTTAGTAACTTTCTATAATTAGCATGATCATTGATTAGTACGTTCCTTGATTAACACCAATATTCATGATTAGTATGTTTCATGATTAGTTTTGCTTGTTATATTGGGTACTTTCCAAAAATAGCAGCTTCTAGATTATAGTTAAGTTTCCTAAAAATAACTTTCCTTAATTACTCTTCCCATATAGATAACTTCCTGATTTAATAATTTTTCATAATTAACTTCCCAAAAATAGACTTTCTAAAAATAGCAGGTTTCTATAAATAACAGGTTTCTATAAATATCAGGTTTCTATAAATAGTAAGGTTTACATAAGTAATATCAAAATGACATTTTCTACCCCCCAACTTATTTTTCTCAGATCATAAAAAAATTTATATAACATGCTTAATCAGGGACCCCTAAGTTTCAAAAAATTAACAAAACAAGTCCTTATACCTTTTTACCATAATCGGCAAACCATTTAAATCCACAAAACCTAATCAAATTTTTCCCAATCACAAACACAATTATTACCAATCATGGAACTAATTTCACCTAAGACAAATAACAAAACCTAACTCTAATTATTTTAACCATTCTTTCCCTTTTTCCCTTATTTCGATTTCGGTAAATTACAAAGAAATGCTCCAAAAAATCATTCAATCATTTATAATTTATTCCTCAACAATTTTTCTGAGTTATATTGAGATTTGAAACAACCCCAAAAAAAATATAAAATAAATTTTACCAATATTTTATATTCCGATTTAATTTTCATTTCTAAATTAGGGTTTTGAATATGATTTGATTTATAAAATCAAAATAAAATGAATGAACATTTTTCTTATGCATAGATCGAATTTATATGATGAAAAGTGAGTTGTAAAAATACCTTGGATGATCCTTAGGGATTTTATGAATTTATGAACCCAGTTGTGATTTTCGAACCCAAAGCAATACCAAAAATCGAATCAAGCACTCCCCAAGCTTCCCACTATTTTTCCCACACTCCTTAGCCTTCAAATGATCTTAGAAAAATCGCACAAGTCCTGGAAAAATTCTTTGTGCCGCCACTTAATTTATTTATGGTTTCGGTTTACTTTTTGAAGAATTTACAAATGAAAAATGAAATAAGGATGTGATAAAGTTATTTGGCCGAGTCCCATGGGCTTTAAAATAGGTTTTAAATCAGATTTTACCATTTCCATAATTATTATATATTTATCTTTAATTATTGTATATTATTACTAATGTATAATTAATTTATTATACATAATTTCGGCATATATACATATGTATATAATTTTAATTAATTTCATTGTATAACATAAAGTATTTTATTCTTACATAAATTTTCATAATTGCCATATATTGTATTTTCATAATTTCTAACATTTAAATGAATTTTATATAAGCTTTTATGAATTTTTCTTGCATTAGGGGTATTTTAGTAATTTTACACTTGTTGAGATTTTTAGGTTTTACAGTTTAGAAGGTTTAAAAATTAAGTTTGAATTTTTAGGGTTAAAATTTGATATAGTAAGTTATTTGCTCGCGTTTTTACGTTCCCGTTATTGTTTTTTTAATTCGTAGATGCTTTCGTTTTTAGTTTAGAATGCCCTTTACATGATTTTTCCCGTAGATATAGAAAACCAATCCAAACTCTTGATTATTCAAGAATAAATCCCAAACCAAAACTCTATTCTCAAATTCACGCCTCGTTGGGAAACGACCCGGGAGGTTTTGGATTTTGCTTTGGATAAAAGTAAATCTTCTTAAAAGCCTGATACTTGTAAACCTTGAGTAATGATACATGAAACACATTGTGAACATGAGCAAGAGCCTGGGAGGTAACGCAAACGATAGGATATCTCACCAACGCGTTCTAAGAATTCCAAAAACGGTCCTATGATAAAACGGGAATAAGCTTGCCTTGATACCACAACGGCCTGACTCCCACGTGTAGGTGATACTTTCAAGGAAACTGTTCACCCGGCTGGAACTCTAACGCATCTGCGATGTTGTCGGGTAACTCTTCTGAGAGTATGAGCTTCCTTAAGCTTTTCCTAGCGACCGACGACTTTTCTTTAGTCACCTCATCATCTCGGGGACCATCAAGAATACGTTGCACCGGACCTGATCCCAACCCAAAAGAGGAGCACGGACATTTCCTACCATACAACATCTCGAAGGAGCGCATTAATGCTAGATGCAACTGTTATTGTAGGCAAACTCCATAGACATTATAGTCATTTCCCAATTTCTGCCCATTCTAAAGCACATGAACGTAACATATCTCTAATGTTTTGAATGTACGCTAGACTGTTCCGTCGGTTTTTCTCAGGATGAAAAGCTGTTACTAAACTTGAGTCTGGTTCCAAGCTTTCTTGTAAACCCTTTCAGATTTAGATTGAACGTGGATCTCTATCTGACACGGGAATCGCTGATGGAGTACCGTGTAATCGAACAATTTCTTGTTGGAAACATTTTCTGCTAATTTACTAACGGGGGTAAATCCTTAACGGATAGGAAGAAAATGTTGCCGATTTAGTTCAAGCGATCTACAACAACCAGGTTAGCATCGTGCTTCTTGAGTCGTGGTAACCGGGTAACAAAATCCTTGGATAATTTCATCCTTACTTCCAAAAAAGGAATCTTATAACGGTTGTAATGCCCAACTTGCACGTTGGTGTCAATCTTAAACTGTGTCATGTTTAAAACCTTTGACAAAACGTAGCAAGCTCGCGCTTCATACCACTCCACCAAACGTGGTGCTTGAGGATAGTGTTACATCTTAGTCGACCTGGGATGAATCAAAAATGGAGAACTATTGAGCCTCAGTCAAAAAGGTTACCCGAGTGTAGGATCCTCTGGTACGCATAATTTAGTACCCTGCCATAAAATGCCATCGTCATCAACGCGAAACTCGGTCTGCTGATCAATATTCTGAATAATTGCCCTGGATTTCTCCGGGTTCATCCTTCTAAGCTGCTTAATCTGAGAAATTAGGTTAGGATCTCAACCTCAGACTAGCAGAAGAACTACCTAATGTACCAGGAATATCATAACTCGATATCCAAAACTCAAGGTCACGGAATAATCTTTCTTCCACCTTGATTACCAGTATCATACCCGACTTCCTACTCAAAGCATCAGCCCACCCATTTGCTTTACGGATGGTACTGAATGTGGTGTTTATAATCTTTAATAACTCCAACCAACGCCTTGTTCATATTTCATTCTCGTCTGGTGAGTGAAAAATATCTAAGACTCTTATGATCGGTAAAAACTATCACATGATTCGCTATAAAGATAGTGTCTCAAATTTTTAAGAGCGAGACAACGGCTGCTAATCCAGATCATGAGTAGGTTGTTCACCTCAGAGGGCTATCAGTTGTCGTGAGGCATAGGCATTCACTTTCCCTCTGCATGAGTACACAACTAAGACCATTTTAGAAGCATCACTATAAAATCTGAAATCACTAAACCAGATGGAAGAGTAAGAATAGGCGAGGAAAACAACCGTTGCTTAAGCTCTTCAAAGCTTCTTTTCTCGTCTTATTCCATACAAACTTCTAACCTTTCGCATAAGTTGGTTTAGGGTAAGGCTAGCGTGGAGAAACCCTCTACGAATCTGCGGGTAATACAACCTGCTAATCCAAGAAAACTCCGTATTCGGTCTTAGACGTCGGTCGTTGGCCATTTGGTGATAGCCTAACTTCGCGGCCGGATCCATAGAAATTCTTTGCTGAAACAATGTGGACCAGAAATGCACCTTACTCAACCAAAAATTTTCGATCTTGGAAACCTTGGCATATAATTTCTCCTTATCGTAAACTCTGTAGAACAGTGCAGAGATGCTCTGTGTTCCTCTTTACGACTTAGTGAAGACCAGAATATATCAATGAACACGATGACGAACTTGTCCAAGAATTCATGCTGTATGATTCAATACTCACGTAATTGTCTCATCACAGTGTGTGAAAATACAGCTGGAGCATTGATGGACCAAAAGGCATAACCAGAATTCATAATGACATAACGTGTCGGAATAGCATGTCTTGGAAATGTCCATGCTCTTTTCACTTCGCAACTGATGGTAACCAGATCATAAATCAATCTTGGAAAAATGTTTAGCGCCCGAAAGCTGATCAAAATAAATATCCGATAATTAGAAGGGTATAACGGATTACGGAATGGTGATCTTTGTTCAATTCATGGTAGTCATACATATATTCATGCTACCGTCCTTCTTCTTGACAAACAGACGGTGCAACCCATGGCGTACCTAGGGGGCGAATAAAACCTCGCTTCTCAAAAACGCCTGTAATGATCTTTCAACTCTTTTAATAATCGGTGCCATGCGATAAGGAGCCTTGTAGATTGGCTCAGCTACGCGGGAAAAAATTTTGGGGGATAAAAAATAAGCTCAATGTTAAACATCAACATCAGAATAGGAGGTATTCCTTGGGAGTTCTTCCGCGAAATACGTCCTGAAATTCAGAAAACAATCTGCTGATCCATGGGAATAGAAGAAACGTCAGAATTAGTCGTGTCATGACATGGTAGCCAGAAAACCTTCACATGCAATGCGATAGTAAGGTTACGTGGCTTTTAAAGCGGAAATGATCTTCCTAGATTTTCACATAACGGAACCATGATCAATAAATTCAGGAGCATGAATATCACCGCATATAACACAGACTGGAATGTCAGTCAATCGTTTAGACGGTGTGTGCTACCGTCTATACCCAGAATTTATGTTCAAATTCACACTATCCAAGGGAAAGTGCATTAACTGAAGAATTTGTACATCAAACAGTAGAGGAAGATTCTATTATACATGGGTAATACGTGCTGAAGTCGATCATGGGCGTGGAATATAATAATACACGATCAAGTTAATATAGGTGTCATAGTAAAACATGAGGCAAACTTGGTGATATCACAGGAATGTGTCGCTACCGTTTATCAAATAAAACAAAGACATGCACGTCCGAATATAATAATGCACCAGGTGATTGGTACCTGAAGTATTGGCGGCATGATCCGTGGGTAGAGCAAAGACACGGCCTGATGCGTCTGCTTCTTGTCAGCATGACCAGACGATAAACTAGCACCTATGTTCTTCTGTTAGTCCCGCTGAAGATGACCAGCATGGGCCACATTTGAAGCACAGTACCAGCAGCACGACGACACTTCTCCTGGCGTGTCTACGTTCCACATGGTGTTGCAAACAGGATGAGTCTAACCTCAGAGGGTACCCTGGACTGTGGGAACACCAGTTCGGAAGATCAGTGGGAATGCTGACCTCTGTTCCTTTTGGTAGCGTCCCAGCACCAGAATTCTGTTGTTGTCACGGAGCGAGTAGTTGTTGTATTGGTTGTTACGGTAGTTACCAACCTCGGCCCTGCCTGTCAGGACCCTTGGACGGTATTTTTCTGATCATGAGCCCGGCAACTATTTAGCTGAGTGGACGGACTGATATCGGTCTCCACTCTTATGCTGGAGAATAGTTGAAATGGTTAATATTATAGGCTAAGGGAGGTAAAAACATAATACAAGGTCGGTTAAAAGAGATTTGATATACTGAAGGTTTTACCCTCTTGTCTTGAACGTTAGACATATCATAGTCACCCGTCATGAGGATCTCTAAGTTGCGTCGGCAGGCATCGCAACCTGTGCAACATCCGTTATAAACTGTATACACATGACATGGTCGAGGATTGACTTATGAAGACCCCACAAAAGTTCTTCGCCTGCTCTTTGTCAGTACCAGCAGTGTCAGGGAAAACCTGCTAGGCGGAAGGAATGCTTGCATGTACTCAGTATATTTTTCTCTCGCCCTTTGGCGGATGGATGGTACTCCCTCTTCAAGCGCTTCTTGTTTGGCTTGAGGAAAAAACTGAGAAAGAACAGCTCTGTGAAAGTTGCCCAAGTCAAGTAAGGACCACACATCTCCGCCTGTTGGCCTTGCTTAAGGTCCTTCCACCAATGCCAACGCAGTCACCCTCGAAACTTTATACATCGCCAAATCTGGTCTTAAAAAGCATTCATTCATCCATCTCGGCGACAGATCTTCTCCATATGGGAGATTAATTCTCAGCTATCAACAGGGGCTACTGCCTTCTCGAACGAACGGGGTTCTGCTTATTGAAAGCGCTCAAGCCAAGTCATGAATAGTGACTGGTGGAGGATTACTAACTCGAGGTACAGGCACCAGTGCGGGTTAATCTTCGGAACTGCTCGCGAATCTGTGGGAGCATGCATCCAGGCTGCCTGAACAGGCCGCAGCCAGTTCAGAATCGGTAGAGTGTTAACCATCTGACATTTGCAAAAAGGGTTTAATGTTAAAACGGTTAAAGGTCAAATTGTTGACTGAAGATAACGTCGATTCTGAAGGAACCTATTGTTATACCCAATCCTACTGATCAAGTTTTAGAGCTCAGGTCGAACTTTAGCTCTTATACCATAATTGTAAACGGACCCACTCGGATACAGGATGCGAAGTCATAATCATGTGTCATATAAAGAAATAAAGGCATTAACGTCATAATGATAAAATAGGACAAAGTGGGAAAGCCGGAGGGGAATCAACATCGGCTTCCCAATTATGAGCTCACATGAATATAACATAAAAGAAGTCTAAAGGATGAAACATGTGTCCAAGATAGTCTAGCACACCAAAATGTCTGCGATATAAAGAAAGGACGCTAAATAGGCCACTTCCTAAGCACACACTCTCTCATGCCCAATCTCCCTCTAGATAAATGCGTATAAAGAAGAGGAAAGAATTACTGGTTCTGTGCTTAAGCTCAGTGAACGGATATAATAACAATGTAAAGCATAGTATGGAATCCTAGATAATAGTATAAAGCATGCGGAAAGATCCATAAGTGTCATGCGGAAACCTGGAGAATACGTCTATTGGATGTATAGGAAAGAAACCATAGTAAAGCATTGGTAATGTGAAGTCAAAAGATGTCATGAGATTCATAGGATAGTATAAACGTAAATAATAAGGACTGCCACGAAGCTCATATAATCATACATGTCATAATAATAATGGTATGAATACATGCATTTATAGAGGAAGCTGCCTCAACATGTAATAGAGGGGTGACCTCTTATAATAATATAGGTGGAGCGATCAGCTCATGTGATGGGGATGTACGAGCACACACCAACCAATCACATGGAAGTGTTTAACATGTAAAACATAGGTTGCACCACATTACTCCCCTTTGAATAATAATGGCCAAACATGAAAATATAATTGATATAACATGAAAAGGGACGCCGCGCTGAAATCAGTCTCAACGCGAAAAGAGTCGTGACAAAGGATGCCATGTGTCTTCGGTCATTGTCACCTCATTGAAAGTGGTAAAAGTATGTAAATCTTGGTCATGCGTTATATATAGCTTGGGCAATAGAATACGTCTTGAAATAAACATGTAAAGATCAAGGCAAAAGACATAAAAATGGGGAAGCATAGCAAGTTTGGGATTAATATGAAAAGAAAGAATGTCCTTACGGACAAGGACGGAATATCCGTACCTTATGTCTACGGTAAAGGAAGAGATGGATATAGAAGATGGAAGCTATCTCCTGCTACTGTGATCTACTGTTGATCGGACACTATATAAGGTTATTTGTTCATGATTAAGGTTACTTTCCTTTTTTTGTTAACTTTTCTATTTTTAGTAACTTTCTATTTTTAGTAACTTTCTATTTTTAGTAACTTTCTATTTTTAGTACTTTATATATTATTAGATGATTCCTTGGATTAGAACGCTCCCTCCCCCCCCCCCTACTGACCTTCACACCACTTACTCAAATGACTTCTGTATCGTGTATGCTTAGTATTCTATTCATATATTGGGTCCCCCCCCCCCTCCCCAACCCCCCCCCCCAATATATCGATAGATAGATAGAAGCACTAGAGAGACATCGACATAGTAAGTTTCATAACCCTAAAGATAGCTAACTTGACGCATCAGCCCCTTTGCTCATTGAACTTTCCATAATTGATAATTCATGATTTAATTATTTTTCATAATTAACTTCCAAAAAAATAGACTTTCTAAAATTAGCAGGTGTCTATAAATAAAGTTTCTATAATATCAGGGTTTCTTAAATAGTTAGGTTTACCATAAGTATATCAAATGACATTTTCTACCCCAACTTATTTTTCTCAGATCATAAAAAATATAATAACATGCTTAAATCAGGAACCCAAAGTTTCAAAAAAATTACAAACAAGTCTTTTACCTTTTTATACCATTATCGGCTAACATTTAAATCCACAAAACCCTAATCAATTGTCCCAATCACGAAACACAATTAGTTTTACCAATCATGGTAATTAAATACACTAGACAAAATAAAAACCCTAACTCTAATTCAGATTTTAACACTATTTCTTCCCTTTTTCCTTATTTTCGGAAATTCGGTAAATTACAAAGAAATCTCAAAAACTCATTCGAATCTTTTTATAATTTATTCAACAATTTTTTGAGTTAATATGAGTTATGAACTGCCAAAAAAATATAAAATAAATTTTACCATATATTTTTTATATTCGTTTTGATTTTTCATTTCTAAATTTGGGTTTTGAATATATTTGATTTAATAAAATACAAAATAAAACTGATTAATGAAACATTTTTCTGATGCATAGATCGTTTTTATATGATGAAAAAGTGAGTTGTAATAATACCTTGGATGATCCTTAGGGATTTTATGAATTTTACAACCCAGTTGTGTTTTTGAACCCAAAGCAATACCAAAATCGATTCAAGCAATCACCAGCTTCCCACCTATTTTTTCCCACACTCCTTAGCCTTCAAATAATGATCTTAGAAAAAGCGCACTAAGTCCTGGAAAAATTTCTTTGATGCCGGCCACTTAATTTATTTATGGTTTTGGTTGACTTTTGAATGAATTTACAAATGAAAAATGAAATTAGAGGATGTGATAAGTGTATTTGGCCGAGTTTCAGGGGCTTCAAAATTAGGTTTTAAATCAGATTTTACCATTTCATAATTATTATATATTTTCATTAATGATTGTTATTATTACTTAATGTATAATTAATTTAGATATACACCATAAATTTCGGCTTTATACATATGTTTATAATTTTAATTAATTTCATTGTATAAATAAAGTATTTTATTATTACTAATTTATTCATAATTGCCTTATATGGTATTTTCTTAATTTCTAACATTTAAATGAATTTTATATAAGCTTTTATGAATTTTTCTTGCATTAGGGGTATTTTAGTAATTTTACACTTGTTGAGATTTTTAGGTTTTACAGTTAGAAGGTTTAAAAATTAAGTTTGAATTTTTAGGGTTTAAAACTTTATTAGTAGTTATCTTGCTCGATGTTTTTACGTTCACGTTATGTTTTTTATTCGTTAGATGCTTTCGTTTTTAGTGTAGAATGCCCTGTTACATGATTTTTCCGTAGTTATAGAAAAAACAATCCAAACTCTTGATTATTCAAGAATAAATCCAAACAAAATCTCTTCTCATATTCAAGCATCGTTGGGAAACGACCGGGAGGTTGGTTTGGTTTGCTTGGATAAAAATGTACATTCTTCTTAAAGCACTACATATTATTACTTCTCTCTTTAATTTGATAATTTGTGATTTATTTATATAGGGTATTATTTATATATATTTTGCTATATATATATATATATATATATATATATATATATATATATATATATATATATAGAAAGCAAGCAATCACGTAGCATTCGACAAGGATTCTAAATTAGCAAAGAGGTGTGGGTACTTTTTTTGCATTTGGTCTATACATTCTCACGTAAACTTAGGACCTCTCCTAGAGTTCCAGCGTACCTTGACAATCGGAATATGGCTCTATTTCAGACGCTTGACCTTACGGTACATGATTTTGACAGGTTCTTCAATGAAGTTAAGCTTGTCGTCGATTTGGATTTCATCCAACGGTATAGCAAGAGGTTCATCTGCTAGGCATTTTTTCAGGTTTGAGACATCAAACGTACTATGAACTATGCTCAATTGCTCTGGAAGTTCAAGTCGATTGGCAATGGTTTCAACTTTGGCAAGAATCTTGAAAGGTCTAATATACCGAGGGTTTAGCTTTCGCTGTTTGCCAAAACGTATCACCCCTTTCCATGGTGATACTTTCAACAGCACTTTATCCCCAACTTGAAACTCAAATGGCTTACACCTCTTGTTAGTGTAGCTCTTTTGTCGATCACGTGCATCTTGAATACGATGCTTGATTTGGATGATCTTTTCAGTTGTTTTATGAATAATCTCTGGGCCAATAAGGTGAGCATCTCCCACTTCAGCCCAACAGACAGGCGATCGGCACTTACGCCCATACAATGCCTCAAATGGTGCAGCCTTAATACTTGTATGGTAGCTGTTATTATATGAAAATTCTACCAACGGTAAATGTCTATCCCAACCCTTTCTGAAGTCAAGCACACATGCACATAACATACCTTCCAACGTCTGAATGGTCCTTTCACATTGACCATCAGTCTGCGGGTGATAGGCTGTACTCATATCCAATTAAGTACCTAAATCTTTCTGGAGTGACTGCCAAAACTAGGACGTAAATCTGCCATCATGATCGGAGATAATTGAAACCGGTACTTCATTCCTCGAGACAACTTCCTTCAAGTACTGTCTCGTCAGCTTATCCATTGTGTCATCTTCTCTCATAGGTAGTTTGGGACTTGGTGAGTGACCAACAATTACACAATGTGATTGTCCGTTGTTATTTAGGTATTTAGAGACGACAACCAATGTTATGTTTCTCCCATTACACTAGGGCATCTCTGGATAGCCCAATCTTCCAGTGGTATTATTTTATATTTTTTTTATATAATTAAACCCCCCCCCCACCCCCAATATATTTTTTTTTTTATTTTATTTTTTTTGTATTGGCTTAACTGGAACGTTCGACATTTGTTGCTTGCTTTCATGTTGGGCCACCAGTACAACTTTTTTAAGTCTTGATACATCTTATCCGATCCAGGATGGACGTAATACTTTGACTTATGCGACTCATGCATAATTATCGCTCTTAAATCGCCAAAGCACGGAATCCAACTCTTGTTGTTCAGACAAAACATTTCGTCAGCATGAGGTTCAAGCTTACTAATCATACCATGTAGGTCTTCAGTTATACATATCTCTTCCTTCCTTGCCTCTGCTTGGGCGTTCAAAATCTGCTTTGGAAGATTCAAATCAACAGTCATTACTAAGGCTCAAACTCGCAGCAGCTTGATTCTTTCCTTCCGGCTCAAGGCATCTGCCCCCACGTTCGCCTTTCCTGGATGGTAAAGAATCTCACAGTCGTAATCACTTAACAATTACAACCATCGAAGCTGTCTCATGTTTAGCTCTTTCTGATCAAGAATATGTTGTAGGCTCTTGTGGTCAGTGAACACAACATACTTAGTGCCGTACAGATAGTACCTCCACATCTTCACAGCAAACACTACCGCTCCATGCTTTAAGTCATGTGTGTTATAGTTCTTCTCATGAACCTTGAGTTGGCGAGATGCGTAGGCTATGACTTTCTCCCTTTGCATCAGTACTGCGCCCAACCCTATATGCGAAGCATCGCAGTAGACCACAATGTTCTCACTTCCTTCTGGTAAGGCCAACGCACTACACAATTTCTGTTTCAACAACTAAAATGCTCCTTCTGCTTTCTCTCTCAATCAAACTTCACGCTCTTCTAAGTTAATTTCATCATCGGTCTAGCGATCTTTGAGAAACCTTTGATAAATTGGTGGTAGTAACTAGAAAGACCTAAGAATTGATGAATTTCGGTAGGTGTCTTGGGTGACTCCCATTCTCTGATTGACTCGATCTTAGCAGGATCCACATGAATGCCTTCACTATTAATTAAGTGACCAAGAAATTTAACTTTCGACAACTAAAATTCACACTTGGAGAATTTGGCGAATATTTTCTCCTCCTTAAGTTACCACAAAATTGTCTTAAGGTGTCCTTCAGCTCCTTCTTCTTTTTGGGATATCCTCTTCTCGAACTCTGAGTTGGTGATAACCAGAACTCAAGTCGATCTTAGAGTAGGCTCTTGACCCTTACAGCTGATCAAACAAGTTATTGATTCTCGAAAGTGGGTTTCGGTTCTTCACAGTAAGCTTGTTTAGTTCACGGTAGTCGATACACATCTGAAAGGATCCATCTTTCTTCTTGACGAACAAAACCGGAGCTTCCCAGGGTGGGGAACTGGGTCTTATAAATCCCTTGTTAGATCGTTCTTGTAGCTGTGCAGATAATTCTTGCATCTCTGATGGTGCAAGTCTATACGGAGCTCGTGCTACAGGTGCAGCACCATGGACTAAGTCAATTTAAAATTCGACTTGTCAAGCAGGTGGTAATCCAGGTAAGTCTTCTAGAAAGACTTCCGGAAAATCCTGTATGATTGGCACATCCTTAAGTCGTTTCTCTTCTGACTTGTCATCAGTCTTCTTTGCCATAACTTGTTCCAGGTACACTTGGCAACCCTTCTGGATGTACTTCTAAGTTTTGGTACACGAGATGATACTCAAATTTGACTTACTTCCACTGTTACATCCATCGCCTTCAATTACCAACACCTCATCTCCATAAGGAACACGAATGATCTTTTCATCGCAAACGGTCACTGCGTGGCATCTTGCCAACCAATCGATACCAACTATGACGTCAAAACTACCGAGTTCTATAGGCAATAAATCGATATCGAATGGATGACATAGTATTCCTAGCTTACAACCTCTAAGTATGGTATTAGTGTAACACCCCCAAATTGGGTCGCAGCGAAATAAGGGTCCGGGGCGTGTTACTTCTCAGATTAATAACATAAGATAATATAAGAACGACCAAAAAGTCGTTTAAAACTGATACATTGGATTTAATAAAAGGTTGTGTTACAAAAGCCCGAAGCTTTACTTGTTATTATTACAAAGATTTCCAGCCCATAAGAGATATACAAAATGTAATGTGACTAAATCTTTAATGCATGACTTCAAAATATAACCACCAATGTATCCTTCGCACCTCGTGCTTAATGACCTCTTGAAAAACATTGCATTTAAAAATGTCAACATAAAGTTGGTGAATTTCATAGGTTTATGTAAATGTATATGCAGGACCGTAAGACTTTCCCCGTGATAATGCAACATATGCATACATCACAAAATGAATACAATATATAAATATTGCCTACATTGCCCGTGATGATGTTCAACCCGTAACATCCAAAATCCGACATGATATACGTTCGTTTCCAGTGATAGCTAGTCACCCGAACGGGGAGGTCAATCCCAAATAGATCTATCTATAATCATTCGCGCTCACATTCCAGTAATTGACAGTTCATGATTCATGGGCATAGTGGGTTATCGCTACTTAGGCAAAACGTAATCATGATAAAATGTACACTTGCGTCCAATTTGTAAAACATGCATATGTTTCTCACCCCAAAAACTTGTAAATTAATAATTGTAAAACATGGGGCTATGAACTCACCTTTAGTGAGTAAATGGATAATAAAATATCCCAAATGGAAACGCGTCACGCTAACGCCCGAATGCAACCTAGTTAATATAGGTCGAATCAGTATTCAAGTACGTTGTCTAACAACAACCATATATAATCCTATATAGTTATCATCGTACTATCGTTCGGGCTATCATAATTTAGAGGTCATGACATGACGTACGAGGAGTTAGGACACTTTAAATCGTAAATCCAACAACTCGTCAATACGCCATCCGAAGAAGCCTCATTATGAAATTCCCTAGTAATATAGCACTTTGATAACTAATAACATATATATTTCTATATAGCTATATCACCATCTAATCGTTTAAGTGAAATCGTAATTATAAAGTAAAAACGTTTATAATTACGCCTTTAGCTATATCCCATCTATTTTTTTAAAGTGAAATCGTCATTTATAAAGTAAAAAACTTTTATAATCACGCCTTGAGTAAAAAAGACAGAACTTGGTCGTTTATAAGAAATAAGGTCCGATCTCTCCCTCGCGTTTCTTATGCCCAACACAACTTATCGTATTAAGACGAGTGATCATAAATTTAAACATGTTTTTTTATGTTTTTTTTTAGATATTCTGTGCGGAATATTGTTTTACTGTTCATAAACACTATAAAATCGTTTTTATACTTTTTAATTAACCTAAAACACCGTTTTTATGTCGTATCTTAAAGCATAACGTTATAGAGCTCTCCGTTTTTTTATAGCGAAACTTATTCCGAACAACGTTCTCGTAATTGAAAGTTTTATCATATTATTAATGTTTATAAAGTATATGTTTCTGTGATGAATAGTACTTTTTATCAAAATTGTTTTATAAAAGTATTAACTATCGTAAACTTATAAATAGTGTATTGTCTTCGTTATTAATCGGTTTTTGATTAATTTATGATGGCCTCGAATCTATGTGGACATGGAGTATTTAATAAAAACATAAAACATATTGTAAATTTCGAATTAACAAACACACTAAGATATTTTTTCCCAAATGCGTTTAAAACATTGTTTTTAGGACTTTTTAGGCTTTACCAACTGTTGTTCCAAACCATAGAACTCCTTAATAGCCTTATGTCATACATATATTAGGTTCCATTAGTTCCATGTTTTGTCCAAGAGAGTCCATATTATCAAGAGCACCAAGTCCTTGCAATTACTCTTTCACTATCAAATATTAATAAGAAAACTTTTTTTTTTTAGAAACCTTAATTTTGTTCATATTAAATTTTTTACTCTTATTGCATTCATGATAAAACACTTTATACATGTCCGTTTAAACATACTATTATCATCCCATATGACATGTAAATTAAAGTGTAGCAAAATATAATCATGATGAATAAAAATCCATTTTACATATTCAAAAGTACCCTAAATGGTGATTTAGCTAAATATAACATATGAACACATAAAATATTAGTTATGAAATGATTAAGCTTTATATATAACCTTGTGTGGATGAGTAGAGATGAGAATAACAATCACACCCTTGTGATTAACAACCTTGGCTTGAAAATATAAGGTGAAAAACTGCCTAATTTTCCCAAGTAACCCCTTTCTTCCTTTCATTGATTCCTTCCTGCAAATGGTTAACAAACTCTTTGAAACCTTCTTAGAAACCTTAGATATAATGTGTGTAGCTTTAAAATGATAGAAATTCAAGCAATGGATTGTGTTTGTTAAGGGTTTTGAGCCGTGGGGTGTATAAGAGAGAAAGGAGAGATTTTTGTGATTTTTGTTAAGTGTTTATGAGAAGAAAGAGTGAATTCATGCCGCTATTATTATAGTCATAGGAGATTATTTTGAGATATTTATGGATTTTAGTTGATCATATGAAAGGTGGTAAAGAGATTGGAAGAACTATAAGATAACGGTTGAAGCTTATCTTGGGATGAAAAAAGCTAGTCATGAGATCAAGTGGCAAGCTAGATCCTTTTATGAAGAAATTTGTGATGGTTCCTTGTTCATATGGGGATATCTTGCTTTTTTCCTCGTCATATTACAACGAAATAAATTGAATAAGTATAAGCTAAATATGTATTTGATCATTTATATAATGTATTCATGCATTTTATTTGAAGTATAAGTGTAGAATATGAGACTTAGGAAAGAAGTATAACTTGTACAATGTAAGTTTAAGATGACTTTCCTACATAATGTAATATGTAAAAGTGATAAATAAATAAGTTTGAATAGACTTTAAGTAATTGGGTATAATTTTGGGTATTTGATGAAGCGTAGATAAGTTAACGTGCTTTCCGGGAAGCCTAAACGTACTTTATCGTGAAACCGTAACACTTAACGTAACTCAATAAAAATAAAATAAGCAATTGAAATATTATCCACTAAATAATCATATAACACATTGCTTGATGTAAAACTTTTATTGTTTAGAAAAATGGCCTCGTTTTAATTGTATGATGAAATCATTTCTTAGTTTTACGCGATTTAGCTTAACGATTACTGATTTAAAAGCAAACGTCGTAAACCCTAAAATAATTAGTAGGATAACATAATGTCGTACAATGACTAAAACACTAGGTGTTATAGTCTTCCCTTCCCTCCGTTAAAATGATTCCTTGTCCTCCAAGGCTATCACGAACGGCACTTGATGAATTGTGCTGGTCTTTGGTAAAGAGGAAATGGTATATTTCTTCCTTAATTTATCTTCAAACGTTCCCATGTAAACTCAGGACCACCGCCTAGAGTTCCATCGAACCTTGACAATAAGGACACGCTCGCCTCAATGTTTGACTTCGGCGATCCATGGATCTCTACAACTCATCCAAACAAAAATGAACTTGTCATCTACTTGCAGTCCTTTCCAACGGAACGACTAATGGATCATCAAAGAACATTCTACCAAGTTGGGGGATAACATGAAACGTAATGTGGACCCTGCTCAACTCTTGAGGAAGCTCAAGGCTTGTAAGAAACGGCACCCCCTTTTTCCATCAAATCACTTTGAAAGGACCGACATATCTGGGGTTTAAAACTTCCCATCGTTTGGCCTAAAACCTACGACCCCTTCCAAGGTGAAAATTTACGCATACCTTTATCTCCCAACGTTGAAATATCCGCGGATTACGCTTTAAATTTAACGTAGCTCTTTTGCGAATCGCGAGGGATTGAATCCTTTGTGCTTAATCTTGGATGATCCTCTTGACCGCTGTGTTCTCTTGCACTAAATCTGGACCAGTGAGATTAAACTTGTCCAAAAACCTCGTCCCAACAAGCACGGTTGAACGACACTTTCACCCAGAAAGTGCATCAAACGTGCAGACCTTAATGCTAGCATGATAATCTGGTATAGTATTAAAACACGACTGTAATGGCAAATAGTTTAAGCCCAACCATTTCCCAAAGTCAATTACCGATAAGCAACGTAGCATATCCTACCTCGAGAGTTATGGATGGTTCTCATGTTCCCCCGCTTTGACCCCTGGCAGGTTTTATCTGGATGATATGCATACTCATATCCAAACTTTTACCCAAAGCCTTCTGAAGATACCTCCTCCAGAAATTTGATGCAAACCGAGGTCAACCCGATCACAGAGTAATTGAAACAGGTATACCATGCTTTGCGGACTGTCACGATCACAGATAATTAAAACAGGTATTCCATGCTTTGTGACTACCTCCTTTAGGTACATTCTTGCCAGTTTATCTAAAGGATCCGTTTCCCTCATTGGCATAAAAATGGCAGACTTTGTGAGTCGGTCAACGATCACCCAAATAGTGTCATAACCTTGTGACGACTTAGGAAGCTTCGTGACAAAATCCATCGTGATGTTGTCCCACTTCCATTGAGGTATCTCGGGTTGCACTAACAAACCTGATGGTCTCTAATGTTAGGCTTTGACCTTAGCACAGGTCAAACATTTGCTAACATAGGTGGTGATGTTTGCTTTCATATTGGGCCACCAGTATAGTTTCTTCATATCCTGGTACATCTTGTCAGAACCCTGATGAATAGAGTATTTTGACTTGTGGGACTCATGCATAATCACAGTCCTTAAGTTGCCATAACATGGTAACCAACTCCTGCTATTTAAGCACATGGTTCTATCCGCACGTGGTTCTAACTTTTCCGTTCTAAGTTTCTCTAGATCTTTTGAATTCTCAACCAACATACCACCAACATCCTCCTTCTTGATGTTCTCTGGCTTTTGTGCTTCAGTCTGAGCTTTCAAGATTTGTTTAGGAAGATCCAAGCCAATAGTCATTACTAAGGCCCGAACCCTTAGTGGTTCTCATTCCTTCCTGCTCAGAGCATCAGCAACAACATTCGCCTTCCCTGGGTGATAACGAATTTCGCAATCGTAATCACTCAGTAACTCTAACCAGCGACGTTGCCTCATATTTAATTCCTTCTGAGCAAGAATGTGTTGTAAACTCTTGTGATCAGTGAACACCGTGTACTTGGTTCCGTACAGATAGTGCCTCCAAATCTTTAGAGCGAACACTACTGCCCCAAGTTCTAAATCATAAGTCATATAGCTCTTTTTATGAATTTTTAACTGGCATGATGCATAAGAAATCACCTTTTCTTTTTGCATCAATACAGCGCCCAAACCCTTTTTTGAAGCATCGTAGTATGCGATGAAATCTTTGCTTCCCTCAGGTAAGGCCATGATTAGTGCACTGCACAGCTTCTGCTTCAACAGTTGAAAAGCTGCTTCTTGTTTATCGCCCCAATCAAACTTGACACCTTTCTGGGTTAGTTTGGTCATTGACTTGGCGATCTTTGAAAACCCTTCAATGAATTCTGTATAATAGCCGGCAAGGCCTAAAAATTGGCGAATCTCTGTTGGTGTTTTAGGAGACACCAAATCTTTAATAGATTCAATCTTGGCAGGGTCAACGTGAATACCTTGACAATCAATCATGTGACCAAGGAATTGTACCCTGGAAATCCAGAATTCACACTTGGAGAACTTGGCGTACATTTCTTCCTTCTTAAGAAATTTCAAGATCTGCCTAAGGTGTTCTTCATATTCCTTCTTACTTTTGGAGTAGATCAAAATGTCATCGATGAAGACAATTACAAACTTGTCCAGGTATGGTTTACACACCTGGTTCATAAGGTCCATGAACACGGCTGGTGTATTAGTTAAACCAAAAGGCATGACTTGGAATTCATAGTGACCGTATCGAGTCCTGAATGCAGTCTTGGGAATGTATTATTCTCAAACTCTGAACTGGTGATACCCAAACCTCATATTGATCTTTGAATAAATACTCGACCCTTGCAGCTAGTCGAATAGGTCATCGATCCTTGGGAGTGGGTATCGGTTCTTCAATCTCAGTTTTTTCAATTCCCTGTAACCGATTCACATTCGGAAAGACCCATCTTTCTTCTATACAAATAGAATCGGAGCTCCCCAGGGTGAGGAACTTGGTCTTATGAAGTGTTTATCCGTAAGTTCCTGCAGTTGCTCTGCTAGTTCCTTCATTTCAGACGGTTCTAATCTATATTTTGCCCGTGCTACAGGTGTAGCACTAGGTACCAAATCGATTCGAAACTCCACTTGTTGAGTAGGTGGTATACCCGGCAAGTCCTCAGGAAAAACTTTAGGAAATTCTTGAACAACTGACACATCTTCAAGTCGTTTCCCCTTTGACTTGTCTTCGTCTTTGGTTATGGTGATATTTGCTAAGAATACATGACATCCCTTCATTAAATACTCTTGAGCCTTAGTACACGAGATGATGTTTAATCGGGTCCCATGTTTATTGTTGCTTCTGTCACCTCGAACGATTAAAATTTCGTCTCCAAAAGGAATATGAATGATCTTTTCTGCACAGACAATAACGGCATGGTACTTTGTCAACCAATGTATACCAATTATCATGTCAAAACTACCTAGTTCTATGGGCATTAGATCTATGTTGAAAGGATGATTTAAGAAGTTTAACGTACAACTGCGAATAATAGTGTTTAACCTAACAATTCGCCCGTCGGCTAGTTCAACATTATAATTAGGATCTAATGCAGTTGGAGTGATAACAATTTAAGAGCTAAATACATAATACAATAACTCCTAACTTCACCTTTATCAAAAAAATAGATGCATAACCGTTTGATTAGGAGATACTAATCCCGTGTGACATTGTTTTTTTCGGTGCCCCTGCATTGCCCACTGCATACACCTTTGCCTGAGCCTTGGCATTTCCAACCCGATTACCCCGGTTGTTGTTGTTCTTTAATTTTGGACAATCCTTCTTGAAATGCCCTTGAGCACCACATTCAAAACAAACGTTGCCCCTATGATTAGCCCCAGTGTTGACATTTAGGGGATTCCTGCAGTCACGAGATAAATGACCAAATCGGTTGCACTTGTGGCATTTGGGAGTACAAGGACCATCATGGTGATAGTTACATTTGGAACATAGAGTCAAGCCCTTCTAGGTCCTCCTGTCACCATTTCCTGCGGCTATAAGCCTTCATTTTTTTCACTTGTTTGGTTGTTTGATTTCTGGTTGTCTTAGGCGGTGTCATCAGACTTTCTTTTGTTGTCAGCCTGACGTTTAGCCCAAGTGTTTATCATCTTGTCCATGAGTTCAGTGGTGAACTCAATGGCATCCTACAATGTTTTGGCTTAGTTGCCATCACACTGCCATGGATCATGTCGGGCAAGCCACCGACATATTTCTCAACTTGGTCTATTTCTTTCGGAAACATCCGATCTCACATTATGCAGTTCTTGGAAACGTTCTATATGTTTTACCACATCGTACCCCGTCACCTTTAAATCTACATTTCAAACTTCAGCTTCTTAATTTTCGCCCCTTGGGTAGTATTTACTGTCATTATCTTTTTTCAGTGTCCCCATGGCCATTGCATTAGGCACCTTCAATGAGTATGGTCCTTAACGTAGAGATCCACCATGTAAGAATCATTTCCTACAGGGTACACTTACAAATTTGACCTGGCATGCTACTGTATAGTTATCTTATGCTTAAACAACTCCATCTTTTCAAACCCACATTTAGTGATTCGACAACTCCTTAAGCCCTTAAAGTTCAAGTGTTGGCATTTTAGAAGTCTGGGTGAGGTGCATACAAGACAACCTGCACAGGCCTTCTAGCACCCGTTCCTGAAGTATGGCTATCATCGCCATTTCTGGTTGCATCACGTGCTACCAGTGCAACAGTAATGCCTTCGTTAATCATTGCCTGAATTTAGGCATTAGTGACAGATGTAGTGGTATGAGTGTCTATGACTGGGTGGTTGGGTGTTGCACTTGGTAAAACCTCGGGTCCTTCTCTTGTGCCATTTTCTTTAAATCACAAGATAACATAATACCCGTTATGATTTTCATAAAAAATCATAACAATACATAAAATATAACATATTAAAAAAAAAAACAGATCACATCACACCATAATTACAACATTTATTGAAAATTAAATCACAGGTATAACCAAATCGAACATTCATTTGTATAAATTTGATTTCATAGATACTGTAATTCCGTCCATTTCATATATAAACTTGGAAAAACCATACCTTTCGGTCAGATATCATGATGATTACTACACTTATATGTTACAAGACAAAAGAAACAACCTAAAGCCATACTAACCTGGGATATACCGAAACACTTAGTATGCTGTACAAGGTTGATAATAACTGAACAAAAGACCTATACTGGGTACTAACACAAAAAAAAAGATCTATACAAGTCTGTAGCTGTGAATAACCCATAATACTTAATAGGCTGCATAGCATAACTACAACATAACCAAAATCTAGAACTTGCTACACCTCCCCTGGTGCATCAGCTGTGCTTGGACCTTGTTACAGGGTCAGGCTGCCTCTAAACTTGGCCATCTAAGTCTGTAGTCCTTTCAGCAACTCTAATGCCTTAGTCAACTTGACCTACCTCTGGTAGTCTGCCTGTAGCATCTCTAGAGTCACAACCTGACTCTTACGGTCAGCTGCCTACAACTATGAAATCACTGCCTGCTGACCCATCACTACAGAACATAATGCCATAATCTCTGAATGTGTCATATAGCTAACCTCTATGGAGCGTCCCCATGTCTCTCGGGAAACCAGAGCCTCCTGATCTAGTAGTTGTGCAGTCTCATAGTGGTACTAACTATCATCAACCAATGTCCCAACACTTTGATATATCTGGGTCTACCTGTCCTGAGTATCCTCTATCACCCCATAGATATCCTGCGTGTCTTGCTCCTAGACTGCAGTAAGCTCTGTCACCCTAGTATTGACCCCTCTAAGGGTCATCGGTGCTACCTCCTCAATAGCTCTCTGTCGTCTGATCTTGGTATCCATAGTACCGACAAACCTATAGTCTGCCCTACGGCCTCTAATCGGTCTAGTAGCAGCTGCAGCTGAACTGCCTCCAATCTTGTACCTAGGGCCAAGGTTAATACCCAACCTCTTCCGAGGTGGTAGTGTAATCTTGGGCCTGTCTGTCTTGTGGTCAGAAGATAGTAACTGCAAAGGTGGTGATGCTGGTAATGGGGGAGATGGTATATGTGGTAATAGAGATGATAGTGGAGTAAGTGGCGATGGTGGTGGGGTGGTTAAGGAAAGAAGTCTCTCGACCTCTTCCCTAGGAGGAAGTGATATGGATGGCTCATCCCGGATAGATATCCTAGCAGTCATACGGTGTATAGGTGGGACAGAGTCGGTCGGAGCTGGGTGCTCCTCCTCCTCCTCATCCTTGTCCTGGTCCTCCTCATCATCATCATCGTCATCATCCCTATCAGTAGGGTAACCAGCTGGATCCTCCTCGGGATCCTCATCGTCCTCCTCCGGATCAGACTCGGGAACATATCCTGGTGAATCTGCAGTGGGTGAGGCAGCAGCAGGTAGTGGCTGCTCCTCGGCCGGGAGTATCTCATCCTCCTGTGGTATGTACTCAGGGTACATCGGCTCAGGAACAAAGTCCAGTGGGGGAGGTGACTGCGGCTCCTCGGGGCCAGGTATGTAGTCAGGCGATGGTGGAACCTCGGGGCCAGGTATGTAGTCAGGCGATGGTGGAACCTCGGGGCCAGGTATGTAGTCAGGCGATGGTGGAACCTCATAAGCAGCCATTATGTAAGCATATGGGTCCTCTGGCATAATGGGTGGTCCATCGACTCCTGGTGAACCAATGTCTGAATCGTCCTCAACTGGAAAGGATACTGATGTGTATGTAACTGTAGAATGCTCAGAATCTGACATGATAATATCTGAAATCAAAATTAGCTTATATAAGTATGCTAATATAAGACTCTTATAGTAATATACATTTATATTATAACATGTATATCAATCATGAATATCAATCATGCATGCATCTAGCCTAACCGACTAATGCACAATTAGTGTATGTATGTCCCGTGAAAACCCCTTTGTATGAATGCAATGTTTGAAAACGGTTATAGTCCAGCAAAAACATTTGACCTGGTTCTCTATAACCTTGGCTCTTGATACCAATCTGTAACACCCCCAAATTGGGTCGCAGCGGAATAAGGGTCCGGGGCGTGTTACTTCTCAGATCAATAACACAAGATAATATAAGAACGACCAAAAAGTCGTTTAAAACTGATACATTGGATTTAATAAAGTATGTGTTACAAAAGCCCGAAGCTTTACTTGTTTACTTGTTATTATTACAAAGATTTCCAGCCCATAACAGATACACAAAATGTAATGCGACTAAATCTTTAATGCATGACTTCATAATATAACCACCAATGTATCCTTCGCACCTCGTGCTTAATGACCTCCTGAAAAACATTGCATTTAAAAACGTCAACATAAAGTTGGTGAATTTCATAGGTTTATGTAAATGTATATGCAGGACCGCAAGACTTTCCCAGTGATAATGCAACAGATGCAGACATCACAAAATGTAATTACATTTACCTAAGCTCATGACATCGAAGCTCGACATAATTGAATACAATATATAAATATTGCCTACATTGCCCGTGATGATGTTCAACCCGTAACATCCAGTATCCAACATGATATACGTTCGTTTCCAGTGATAGCTAGTCACCCGAACGGGGAGGTCAATCCCAAATAGATCTATCTATAATCATTCGCGCTTCCAAACCAAGAATTAATAGTTCATGATCATGCCATTAGTGGGTTATCGCTACTTAGGCAAACACGTAATCATGATAAAATGTACACTTGCGTCCAATTTGTAAAACAAAGCATGTTTCTCACCCCAAAACTTGTAAATCAATAATTGTAAAACATGGGGCTATGAACTCACCTTTAGTGAGTAAATTGATAATAAAATATCCCAAATGGAAACGCGTCACGCTAACGCCCGAATGCAACCTAGTTAATATAGGTCGAATCAGTATTCAAGTACGTTGTCTAACAACAACCATATATAATCCTATATAGTTATCATCGTACTATCGTTCGGGCTATCATAATTAAGAGGTCATGACATGGTAGTAAACAGGAGTTAGACAACTTAAATTGCAAATCCAACAACACGACAATACGCCATCCGAAGAATGCCTCAATTATGAAATTCCTAGTAATATACACTTGATAACTAATAACATATATATTCTATATAGCTATATCACCATCTAATCGTTTAAGTGAAATCGTATTTATAAAGTAAAAACGTTTATAATTACGCCTTTAGCAAAAATGACATAACTTTGTCGTTTTAAGTCCGTTTCTCGCGTTTCTTACGCCCACGCTTTCGTATTAAGACGAGTGATCATAAAATCACATTTTTAGGTTTTTGAGATTCTGTGATGAATAGTGTTTTACTGTTCATAACAGCTATAAAATCGTTTTTATACTTTTAATTAACGTAAAACCCGTTTTAGTCGTATCTTATTCGTTATAGCTCCGTTTTTAGCGATTCTTTCAAACACGTTCTCGTAATTGAAAGTTTTATCATATTATTGATGTTTACAAAGTATAAGTTACTGCCATGAATAGTAATTTTTATAAAATTTGTTTTATAAAGTATTTAGCGTCGTAAACTCGTAACTAGTGTATCTTCTTCGTTATTAATCCGTTTTTCGAGTTTCTTATCATATTGGTATCCTCATGAGATGTACTATCTTTATAAAACATAATATGGCTACTTTCAAATTCGAACAAAAATAGAAAGTTTGAGTTTTTGTGATTCAGACATGTTTTAAGCTTGATTTTTGTACCATTAAGCTTCAACACCTTATTACAACTACTTCACAACCTTTCTATCTTATGTTTTACATATATAAAGTCCATTAGATCATGCTTTACTCAAGTGTATTCAAGATAACAAGTTTAACTACCATTTTCACTTGTAACTCATAAGTTAACATTAGAAACCCTAATTTGTACATAAACATGTTTATACTTAAACAACATGTTAAAACACTTATACATCCATTTTAACATCATATTAGCATCCACGTGACATGTAAATAAGCTCATAAAACATTAATCATAAGTAAATATCCATTTTACATATTCAAAAGTACCCTAAATGGTGATTTAGCTAAATATAACATATGAACACATAAAATCTTAGTTATGAAAAGATAAAGGTTTGAAGAGGACCTTATGATGAACAATGATGATAGAAAACACAATCTAAACTCTTGTTTAGATTAAAAACCAAAGCTAGCACACTTGAAAACCCTAATTTCCTTTGAAAACCCTAATTTCCTTTTCTTGGCTTTCTAGCTTTCAAATGCATTACCAAGTCTTGAATCCCTCTTGAATACCTTAAATAAGATTGTGTATGCTTGTAAAAATGATATAAATCAAACTATTGGATTTGTTTTGGTTAGGTTTTTGAGCCGTGGGTTTAAGAGAGGAGGAAAAGAGAGTTTTGTGATTTTTCTAGCAATAAAGGGAAGTGTATAAGTCCCGAGCTCACATATGCATGCATATATATACTACTTGGAAGATATTATGAAGATATTTGATGTCTAGTGGAAGTATGTAAGGTGGAAAGACTTGAAAGAAAGTTGACGCATATCATGGGATAATTTGGCTATCATGATTCAAGTGGAAGCAAGATCATGTAATGGAGATATTTGTGAATTTCTCTTGGACTAATCTTGTCCTGCCCTAGTCATATGTACACGAAATCATGCTGTGTATAAGTTAGTATCTGTTATGATCTTTATATAATGAAATACTTGCATTATATTAAAGTAAAATAATTAGTAGGATAAGACTTAATAAAATGTATAACTGCCCATGTTAGAGTTTTGATTTGAATTATTTCATGAAGAAATCAGTATTATGTGATAAATACTTGAAGTTTTAAATAAACATTAGTATTGGGTATAAATTTTGGTAATATGATGAAGCGTAAGATAACTTTAACTTGCTTCCGGAAGGCCTAAAACTTATTTAATCATGGAAACGTAAACACTTAACGTAACCAATAAAAATAAAACGTGCAATGATAATAATTATCCTCTAAATAATCATATAACACTTGCTTGATGTCAACATTTAATTGTTTAATGCCCGTTTACATTGAATGATCATTTTTAGTTTACGCGATTTAGCTTAACAATTACGATTTAAAAGCAAACACGTAAAACCCTAAAAATAAATTGTGAATTACATAACGTCGTACTATGACCTAAAACACGGGGTGTTATAATTAGTCTCTGAACTTCTTCCATAGGCTAATTTTATAGCGTAACTAGTGTCTATAGTAGATGGGATGACATCAAGCAGGGTACTAAAAGTCGTTGACACAAAACTCCTATCGGCACCAGAATCAATTAATATGAAAGCATAACGATCATTGAGAAGGAACGTACCCGTGATGACATTTGGATTAGGACTAGCTCCTCCTCCTCTAATTGCATAAGCGCTCGCCTTAGCTTTATTATTCCCAGTCTTATTCCCTATCTTATTCTGCGGTTTTGGTTTCTCAACTTGGGATACTTACTTCTATAATGTCCTGGTCTTCCACACTTAAAGCAAGTATTTCCCATCTGATTTCCAACTGGGGCTCTTTGAGCTGTGGGAGCAACTGCAGCTTTACAATCTCTAGTCATGTGACCAACCCTCTTGAAGTTACCACACTTCACCGTACACGGCCCTTCATGATGCATCATGTACTTGCTGCAGTAAGGCAAGTTTCTAGCATATGCTCTCCTTTCAACATTGTTTCTGACCATATAAGCTCTTGCCACACTATGACCATTGTCAATTGGTCTCTTAAAAGGTTGTTGCTATTTACCATGGTTGTTTCTTAAGTTATTGCCAAACTTTCTCTTGTTTTCAGCATTCATAATGGCGTATCCCTTCAACTTCTGATCCATTAGGTTGTTAGCAATACAAATTGAATCCTAGAGTCTAGTAGGTTTAGCAGCAAATTCCCTTGGATGTTATCCGGTAGACCTCCAATATACATCTCCATATGATCTTCCTCTTCCAGGACAATTTTAGTACATAATAAAGTCAACTTTTGAAACCTTGAGTTGTAAGCAGTCATGTCATTACCTTTCACTACCAAGTTCCACAATTCTGCCTCCATTTTCTAGATTTCGTTCCTAGGGCAATAAACCTTAGTCATTAGCTTCATGAGTGCCTTTTATCTCATGGTGTAAGTAGCATTAACTCCAACTGTCCTTTTATAGGAATTCCACCAATCAATATGCCGTCCAAGAAGGTGGATGTTATGTACTTCACTTGATACCTTGGGGGGCAATTACTAATATGGAACACCGTCTCATTTTCTCAAACCAACGGGTTAAGCCAACGACTCCTTCGGTTCCTTTAAAGTTCAGTGACTGACACTTCACAAAGTCTTGGTAGGTACATTCTCGAGCAATGGGTACAACACCCCATTGTTCACATTGAGGTTTCTATTCCCATTCCTGTTATTGTTTTCGTTGTTAACGTTTGTCTCAACATTGTTTTCTTGCTGCTCATTCCCTCCTCCCATTTCAGTTCCAGGGTTCCTGTTAGCATCATACGCTTCTAGAGCTTCTGCCTCGCGTTAAATCAGCTCGTTGATCGCATCTTGGGTCATTTCGGTACGTGTAACAGTCACATCTTGGGTCATTTCTAAACACGTATGTGACAGTTATAACAGATACAACTTCACACAAAAGGTATTTATGTTGTGCTAAGCTCATGACACTGAAGCTAATAGTGGAAGGTAGCATGTACACTGCCATATAAAGTTGCCCTGGTAGGTGTCCGACCAAAGACCACCCAAACTAGTTTTGACATGATATACATCCGTTGGCCTGTACAATCCATTGTACCCGACCAGTAAGAATTACCAGAACCGGATGGGGTTATTAGTCCTAATAGATCTATTTATTCACCCGCGCTCACTTAACCAGCCAGTCGGTTAAAGGTAATTAATAGTTCTTGATATTTAGGACAAATAGTGGCCTAACGCTACTTAGGCAACACATAAATAAGGTAATATCACGTAAAGTGCTTGTGTCTGGTTTTTAAAACAAGCAATGTTTCTCACCCCAAAAGTTATAAAGAATTTATTCAAACGAGTAAAAGTGGGGCTATGAACTCACCTTGAGTTGGTGAAGTAAAGTAGTGAGAAACTATGAGAAAATTACATGGTAACGAACGATGGTACACGAACACGACCTAAAAATATAGGGTTTGATTTAGAATCGAAATGATTGAGAAGTACAAATAATGTATATGGGTTTACTAAATAATTTCCGTTTAAATGTTTTCCATAATAGACGTTAGTGATCGTATCGTGGTTGTAATGTTTGACTAATAAAGTACATAGTAAAATTTAGTATATAATACTATATGGTGATATTCGAGTAAAATATATATATATATTGTTCGTCCTCTTACCCATTCCTTTATAAATTGGTCGAAATGTTCTTACAAGAACGTTTTCCACATATTTTTTAAGTGTTAAGATTTTATAAAAATTTTGGCATGACCCGTTCGTGTTAACAGGTTTTTGTAAAGTTGTAGACTTTACTAAATACCACTTTCAAACATTTTCAATTCACATTTTGCAATGACAATATATATACCATCAAATCCCTTCATAAACTAGTCCAAAAACTCTTTTGGATTCCTTATTGGGCTTTTGGGCCCAATAAGCTTAATAAGATAACACGAAACGCTTAACATCCAAGATACGTAAACGTTTAGGGTTTAAGTGAGGATAATCTAAAATAAGCTATACCAAAGCTTATTCAATAAGCTACACCATGGGTTTTACGCCTTGGTGCGTTGTCTCATATTGGGTCATGGCCCGTTAAGTAAAATATACGGATTTAAACTCATCCATTTAGTCCGATAAGCAAATCATTAAGTAAATAAGCACAAGACTTTTTAATAAGCTATCAATAAGCTTCCAATAAGCCAAGTTAAATCCCAATAAGCCAACCGTGGGCTAATAAGCCACGGTTTGGGCTTCTTTGTTGGGCTAAACCTCCTTTAGCCACTACGGGCTCATTAGTTAAGCCTGATAAGCTAAAAAGGTATCAAATAAGTTCTTGGTCCATCAATAAGCTATCATAAGCCCTTAATAAGGCATGTCAAATAAGCTAAACCATTAAGCTTATGGATTAAGCTCATGGTTTGGGCCTTTGGTTGTGGGACACAGCTAAAAGCCTGTTAAGCTTTACTTGGGCTAATTTGTTAAGCCAAATAAGCATTAACACCTTTCCCTTATCAAGATAAGCAACGAAATAAGCTAGTAGTATATAAGCCGAATAGAAATAAGCTAAAAAACATTCTTTTTTATTTTACTTGTGAGCCGAACGCTATAATAGGCCCAATAAGCTCAAATAAGCCATCAGTGGCTTATTTATAAGCCGAACCATCAAATAAGCTATAAGTATATATTTATATTACATAAAAATAACCACAATCTTAAAACTTTGATTTCCTTGTCCTCCTTTTTATTTTTTTGAGACATACATAAACCCTTTTGGGGTTTATGTAGTTTTTAAACCTTGATTTCTAAAAAGCGTTTGTACAACTTATTCATATGCATTATGAGGATTGTAAAAGTACAAGTTTCATCAAGAAAAGACCACTTACAAGAAATGATGATTAGAAGGATGATTAGAGACTAGAACAACCCAAACGTTGTTTATAAACTACTCGAATATCAACCAGAACACTTTATCTTCAAATAGATTTGATTAAAGTTTGAAAATTAAAATTTTGTGTTGGTGTTGTGTGAAGGCCACGGCAACAAGAAGAAACTAAGGGAAAATGGGATGTTTTTCTAGTGTGGGAAACAAGAAGAACGTATGTGTTTTAGTGAGAGAGTGCGGATTGAATAATGAGTTGGTTATTTGTTAATAAATGGTATAAGAATGGAATGCACCTAGTTTTGGTGTGTGGGTTGGTTCGACCAAGTACAAGGAAGGCCTAGTCCTTTGCTAGTTTGAGGGAAGCATGTCTCTTGATTCCAAAATTCAAAAATGGTATCCTATGAGTGTGAGTGTGTGTTCGGACGCATGCATGAGACAAGGGGGACCAATTTGGTTTCCAACATTCTAGTGACATCATGCACTATTTGATTTAATTTCCTAGCTAGCCTTGCATGCATATACATGCACATTCATAGTTTAGGTAAAATGCGAATCACGTAAATAACGAAAGCGAATAACGACTTCACAAAAAATTATGAAATTTTAAATATTAACTAATGACGTAAAAACGCGTCTACTGACGAAAGACTATGATGATTGGATGCACACATCACTTCTGGCAATGATTCTCATAAAATAACAAAACAACATCCCAGTTAATAGTAAAAATTAAAACGAAACATTAAAACTCAAATTACCAAACAGAAACGGCAAAAATATTGATCGGAAATTTATGAGGTGTCACACACATATGCATATTTGTTACTTCATGTTGTTGTCTTTACCTATGATTCTTCAGTGGTCCTTTTTTTGATGTAAGTAAAGTTGAATATGAAAGCACGTATGATTTTTTACAATTCTTAAGTCTAAAAATAATATCTTCTAGAGTGTCCAAAAGCGAGTTGATTAAATGTATCTATGTATGTATTGTCTAATTTTTTTCCTTTTATCTGAATACCTATTAGTCATCCGTATCCTGAGCACAATGCTTCATGCTTTTAGTAAATGAATTTGTATTGTGAGTAGACACCACAACATAATTTGTTGCAAAGCTGGATCTAAAACGAGGGCAGAAAGTCTTAGATGTTGGATGTGGCATTGGGGAAGGCGATTACTATATGGCTGATAAATTTGGTGTTGAAGTGGTTAGCATTGATCTTTCTGTCAATATGATCTCTTTGGCTCTTCAAAGGGTAATTAGGCTAGAATGTGCCGTTGAATTTGGGGTTGCTGATTGTACCAAAAAGTCATATCCGAATGGTACGTTTGATGTCATCTACAGTTGTGACACAATCCTACATATTTAAGTGAGTTTATGCTTACATCTTGTGTTACTATATCACCTAATCACATTCTAAACACGCATCCAAATGCTCTTTGAATAGTTTTAATGTCATTTATAATATGTTTTCTCTTATACATTCCTATTATGTTTTCTAAGACAAACCTGCATTCTTTCAAACCTTCTACAAGTGTTTGAAACCAGGTGGCAAAGTTCTCAATAGTATTTTTTTTTTGGAACGGCAGAATTTTATTAAAAACAACTAACAAAGGGCTAGCAATATTACAAAGAAATTAAATGAGGATTTTTAAGTCACTCAATCCAACTAAAATTTGGAACTCCATCTAAAGATTTAGCAAAGTTCTCATTAGTGATTACTGCAGAAAATTTGGAACTCCATCTGAAGATTTTGCAGAATACATTAAGCAGCGAGGATATGATCTTCATGACTTAGAAAGTTATGGCGGGGAATATATACACTTATACAATACATATATCAATAAAACAATCTTAGTATAAATAGTAGTTTTGTACTGTTTAATTTATTTACTGTTTTCTTTTGGACGCTTAAAGATGCTGGCTTTGGAGAAGTGACAGTAGAGGATCAAACACAACACGTTCTTTCATACTTTCACTATATTTAGCATATAATTTAGACATGTGTATCTAAATTATATTTAGCATATCTTTTGTTTATTTTTTTTGATGCAATGCAGTATCTTGTTTTTTTCTATTTTCACATGTGAAATTGAGCTTACATATTTGGTACTAACTTAATTATTTTGAAGCTGTATTCACCACCAGAAAGTGTCTAGATGAAATCTCACATACAACAATCTTGTTTAGAAGACTCAATTTCTTCATCCTTGAATACATTTAGATTTATATATGAAAATAGTTGTACATTTGTATTTTTTTTTCTTTTGCTTGTTTTTCTTCACTAGTAAACAAAAGTACGTTTACTCAAGAGTATATTTAATAAATAGATGTACTAATACATGAGGATACATTTTTTCTCCGCGTGTGAATAAACATAATTGAATACATTATGTATCATTAATATCCTACAAACTTATTAAATACATGTACAAAAAATTTGCACAATAAAATACAAATAACTTTAAAAATATTTACATTCTACAAATATCTTAATACATTTTTTCCCTAATTTTCACATGTGAAAGATAATTTATAAAACCAATATATTGAGTTACATAAACATTTTTGAAAAACTTTAATGTATTTAATAAATTAAGAGAATTTAATGTACTATTTTAAGCTGATAACATTTGTGGTGTACCAAAAAAACTATGCACTAAATATAAAAATTATTTTCAATTTTCTTAACAATATGTAAAAAATTATAAAATAAAAAAATCAATATACAACAATAAACTTTTTACATTCATGTGCAAAAAGATAACTCATTAAAAAAAAAAAAATTAACATAATAGACTAATATTATTGAAAAAGTTTTAAGTTAAAACACTGAACATATGAAAACACTAATCATGTGAAATATTATTTTAACATTTGAAAAGACTTATTCTATTTAACTACTTTCAAAGTATTATAATATGTTAAATTTCTTTAAAAAAAATAAAGGAATACAATATCACGTTTAATTCTTTTTTTTCTTCAGGTTTTCTTCATCAATCACTGCATGTCAGAATTTCGTCATCCTTTTGTGTGTAGTTCCTCGAATCGTGTCTTCTCAACATTTTACATTTTTTACACAATCTCCTCTTCCTCTTTTTATGTTCTCTTAGCTTCTCTATTTCACTTTTCTTTCTTTGACCCCCCGAAGCATTCCCTTTATTACTACATGGTTCAGGATTATTCATTGTATTTACTTCTGGCTTTTCTACCCCAAGAACATGGTTAAACATCTCTTTTTTACTTAAAGGTTAGCATTTTGATTTGCTTCTTCAACCTCAGTCTTCAGCCTCTTTACGTCCTCAACATATTCAATAAGCTTTCCTTCATCTTTCGCCAAAATATTAAAGCAAAACTATACTGCTGAATAAACTTCACTTGAAAGCTCCATATATTTACTGCCTTCAAAACCAAGCATTTGTTTCTCTTTCCTGATATGAGGTGGTGTATTAGATCTCTCATCCATCGTTTCAATATATACTTATCAGGAATGACCTCAACCCATTTCCTTTCAACGCACTATAAAATATGCCTGCATATGAATCCAAATCTTGCAAAATTCATGCATGAACATAACACCATTTCATCTGCAGTAGAGACCTACATGATAAAAAACAAATGAATATATCCGCAAATAACAGAATATATATAATTAATTTATAAATTATATATACACCAATGGAAATTATTTTCCTAAAACATATTTTTTTTCCAAAGAAGTTGATTAATACATCAATCCAAATCTTGCAAAATTCTACTTTACTACTTTCACATGTGAATAATATCATCTAAAGCTAATTTATAGATATATCTCAATATATAGAATCTTCATATGGGAATAATTTAATATACATAATATATAGTTAGTAAATACTTACAAATGTGACGAGTATCATGTAATAGTTACCAATTTTCAAATTATTTTATACTTAAATATATTAAAGAAGTATTGTAACATAAAATAGGTCTAATATTTCTGAATATATAGAATTATCTATTGTAGAATTATCTCTAAATATTTTATGAAAAATATTTTTTTAAAATAGCTTTGAGTTTAGAAATTAAATCTAAATATATCTCACTATATAAAATTATCACATGTGAATTTTTTTTCACTATATTGCTGCTATTTAGTAATTAACAATATAAAAATACCTTGAAACGTAGCTCTTTCTTCGTCTGGTTCCTATTATTTTGAATACCTGTTTCTCCAAAGTTGTACATCTTTCTTGACGTATTCACCTTTATCTCTCTAATTTCTTTGATTGTCACATTTTCAATACCATTCTCTAAACACTCTAAAATCTCATGACACTTATAAACAGCTTAATTTATCTCTTCTTGAATAAGAGTGGACATTCTTTTTGTGTACCTCTTTTGAGCATATCGTTCGATAGGTAATTTGGTCTTAAATCTATGAATCTTTTGCATTGTAGAATCATCCATAATATCTTGTCTGTGTCTTTTCCTTTCCATTTCACTTTCAAAGCACATCATGAAGTGTAGCAATGTTGAT
>BQNB010003086.1:0-21368 GCA_026074375.1 Tanacetum coccineum | reverse complement strand
CATATCTTATAGTAATACTTTTATTTAAATCTTTATCTCTTAAACTTAATCCCATTTGTATGTTAACATCAAATTTAATTTTTCAGTAAAAATCTATGCTAAACAGTAATAATAATGAAAAAGAAACGCTACTTTATTACCCAGATTAATAGAGTCAGCCCGCGTAAAAATCCTGCTAATACTCTAGGGTGAATTAGAATTCAATACAAACACACCTTCTGAATAGCAGATAAACTATCCATTCCTGAATCGTGCATATATATAGTTGGTGCAATGAATTCTACTTTATTAATGTATACGGTGTGTTTGTATTTTAGCAATAATGTAAAAAATAATGTAAGGTCTGTAGGCCATGTGGGCCATAGTGTGTTAGGTGGTGTTTAGCGTAAGCAATGACGTAAATAAATAATAATGGAGTGACCCGTGTCGGGCATCCAATAGGTACGTTGCTGTAGATGCCACTATAGCATCTACTTTATTGTATTATAAATAGAGGCCTTGCCTCAGTAATGAAAGTGTGCGAATTTTAAGTGTGTTAATCACCTTTGAGTTTGAAAAACTCTTTCTATCTTTCTGTTGAATCGTTTCGATTCTGAATAGCAGAGAACACATCTGTTGAGACGTTAATTCGTTTCTGAATAGCAGATAACCTATCAATTCACTACCAACAATCGGTACCAACAACCAACAGCCATAGAATCAATTCATCAAATTGCAAAAAACACGTTCGAATTAGAATTACAATTTCAATTCACAAAACATCCAACCACCACTAGCCCCACCGTAATAATTCAAAGATTCCCTGATAATTAATTCCAAGAATTCACTATGCATCATTTTGATCATACGTTTGTTTCGAGAATTAATCTGGGTACAAGCATGAGCACGGGTATCGTTTGCAGCAGTCTTTTGCTGTTAGTTTCCGCGTAAAAATCCTGGTATCAGAGCTGTGTACACGATCAACGGAGTTGCGTAAAAAACTCTTTCTATCTTTCTGTTGAATCGTTTTGATTCTGAATAGCAAAAAACACACCTTTGAGTTTGAAAAACTCTTTCTATCTTTCTGTTGAATCGTTTCGATTCTGAATAGCAGAGAACACATCTGTTGAGACGTTAATTCGTTTCTGAATAGCAGATAACCTATCAATTCACTACCAACAATCGGTACCAACAACCAACAGCCATAGAATCAATTCATCAAATTGCAATAAACACGTTCGAATTAGAATTACAATTTCAATTCACAAAACATTCAACCACTGCAACCCCACCGCTAAAACACTTTAAGAGTTTTATTTTCACGTAAAAATATAATTTTATTTGGAAAATTATTGGAGAAGTACCTGATTCCTATTGAACAAACTAAAGGTGTCTGATTATACCATTAATTAACAAACGACAAATAAGCGATCGAATTAACAAAATGAATGTAAAAATGATCAAAAGTAAAATAGCATTTATACATTATATCAACCTACAAGTAAATATTATAAAGTACGTTTTATAGGATGTAATACACCTATTAAATTAGAATTAAGAGACGATAGAATAATTGATAAAGAAGAAAGTATTATTGCTTCTGGCAAAGGAAACTTAGCTGAAGGAAAAATTAAATTTGATGTTAACATACAAATGGGATTAAGTTTAAGAGATAAAGATTTTTTAATAAAGTTTATTATATAAAGATATGAAGGTTATAAAGATGAATGTTTATGTATAAAGGACAATTCATCCCTTTACAGTAAATATCAAATAAATTATGCTATAATAACTCACATAACAGTATCACTTTGAAAACAGATGATAGATTTATATTTTGATATAACTTTTAGAACATACTTAGTCTGGAAAAACCATATCTATTTTCCAAATGCAATAAATATATTGATGAGGTAGAAATTTCCACCCTGATATCACCATCAGTATGGTTTACCACCAAATTGAAAAACCAATTTCTGTAGAAACAGAGGAGAATCCTCTAAAACTCAAAGTAATAAAGAAGAACTAGAAAATATAAAAGAAATGAAAGAAATGATACGATCTATAAGTCTAAGAATATGAGTTTATACTCAAACAAACTTTCAAAAGAAATAAGGTTTCTTCAAGATTCTATTTCGAGAAGAACAAAGAATCAAATTAAACTTTTTAAAGGAAGAATTATTAACCGATAATAAATGTTTTCAGTGTCAGGCTATATAAAGGATAGGAATTCTATATTTAACCTACATAATATTTGATTTAAAAAATTAAAACTTGACAAAAGTAAAAAAGACAAGTTTTTTAACATGAGTCTCTATCAACAAAAACTTCGCAAAGAAAAATAAAAAACCTATGGATTTAACCATTGAACTGTTTAAAAACACAAAATTGAAAGAAATGAAAAAGAACTAAAAAATGAAACATAGAGTTTTCGAAAAGTACGTCGTTATGAAAAGACTAGCGTATTACGAAATACAAAAAATATTCTTAAGAATAATCTTAAACTTACTTTAAAACAAATTCATTAAATATGAGTGATACAAAAATACAAGTAAAAAGTACAAATAATCAATATAATATATCTTATCTAAAAATACTATATAAAAGAAGAAAATCTATAATGGAAGAAATGAAACATGTTGAAAATCTAAAAGAAAGTGAAATCTATGTTGGGTTTGTATAAAAATTTGTATGTATCACGATATAAAAATTTATTAAAAGTAATTAACTTAAAAGAAGAAACAATCAAGATAATAAAAAGCAAGGTCAAAAACTAAACTATTTGGTTAAATAAAATGATCCAATTAAGAAAACCATGGATAATCCCAGTGCAAACATTTTATTATAGTTCGATCGAAAAACACAAAGAGAAATTGAATACGAGTATAACGGGAGAACATTATGTTTTTGTAAACGAAAAAAAATATATCAAAAAAATTGGGAAAAAAAAAACTTGAAAGGCTACAAAACAATAAACTATTGCAGTCCAAATTTGTACACGAACTTTGGTATGTAGTAGATTGGGTTCGGTATCTCATTATAAAGTGGGAATAGAATATGGCACCAACTTTATTATGCACGATTCATGAATAGGGACTTATTAATTGGAAATAATTTCTTTAAAATTGTACACAACACCTTTTTACAAAATGAACAAATCAGCTTATTCTAAAAATCATTTTAGCACTAAAAAGATCATTATCAACACCAATAGTTACTCAAATGGCATATGTACGAATGTTAGCACAAAACATAAAATTTCAAATAGAAATACTATTTAGTATATTGGATAAAAGAGCACATTGAAAAGCTTTTATTGGTTGTATGCAGCGAAAAATCCGCCTAGATAATATAAATACTAACATACTGTTGGTTTCAATAAAACTAAAAGAATACCGTTGCAGAATTTAATATACTCAATAGGATACTAATTATAGTATGAAAGATGTTTCACAGAATTCAAATGAAAGTGTTCAAAGAAGAATCGATTAAACAAAAGAAAATATATAATAAGAGAAAGTTCAATGTCCTCATTCTGCACCAGCATTTTATGTCGAAAATAATAATGAAATTAAAAGAGGAAAAAGACGATGGTTTATAAAATTATAAAATAATGAACGAAGAAATATAGGAAAGATTACTATAAGTTACCAGAACAAGTTTATATATTAGAAAAAGCTAAAGGGAAATAAACTTTTTAAGTACATTTGTTTGCTAAATCTAGGATATTGGCAAAACTAAGACTAGATGAGGTTATAAAAACATTATAGCAACTTTTCAGTCCCCACAAAATGCATTTATGAATGGATGTACTACCACATTTGGCTTTAAAACAAGCTACCACCTATTTTTCAAAGTTTCATGGACAATAATTTACCAGGCTTTAGAAATATTGGTTTGGCATAACTCAATCGATGATATATTGTGTTTTACAAAAGGTGATGTAACAAGGATACACATAAAAGCAAAGTATTCAAATGTCTTGCAATGAATAAAGAAAAAGGATTAGTATTGTCACAAAAGAAATCTAAATTACTACAAAATGAAGTAGAATATTTAGGAATAAAAATTTACAAAAGATGTAAACTATCTCTCTAACAAATAAGTTTCGTCAAGAAAAAATTATAATACTTTTTCCTGATTAAATTAGGAAGATAGAAAACAAATCCTAAGGATTTCTAGGATGTTTAAATTATATAGTGAACAAGGATTTTTGAAAAACTGGCTATGAGAAAGAAAATACTTTTAAACAAAAAAAGATTTCTGTAAAAAAAGATAGTTTGGGAATGGTCGCTAGCCGACACCAAAATAGTAAGGCATTTTTAAACAAATGTACCAATATTTTACCAGAACTTTACAATCCAGAAACTAGAGATTTTTTAATAGTTGAAAAACAGATGCATCAGACGATACTTGGGCAGGATGCCTAAAGGCTATCCAAAATGGAAAAGAATTATTGGGACTAGATATTGATGGAAATCAAATTCCTCAATCTCAACCACTCGGAACTAGCCTTTTAAACAATGGAGCAAAATTTGTTTTAAAACAGAAAAGTACCATGCAAAATTATGAAATATATTTCAGGACATTCTTCACAAGCTGAGAAAATATTATCGTACTCATGAAAAAGAAAACTTGCGTGTTTAGAACTCTGAATAAATGGAAAAATTGGATCTTATTGGAAACAAGGTGTGAATTACGAAACGTTTCAAGTAGTAAACAGGTTTTTGGAAATATTAAATCCAAGAGGACTATTGCAGGGGTCGACTTATCGTGGCAAAAAAACACTTCAGTATACACCAATTTCATCCATACATCAAATACATCAAAAACCGATTACAACACTATTGCTGACACCTCACTCGAGAATGAGAAGCAATAATCAGAAAGTTCGATCTCAACTAATACAAAAAAGTAGAACAACTTGCTCTCTCTCAAGAAAAAATAACCTCCCTCAGAGATCAAGCATTTTCCATTGAAACAGTAAGAAAAAGAGTATGCAATCTATTGCAAGCTTAACCCAAAACCTTGAAACAGCTTCATAACCCATAGAAACATAGACTAATACATAAAAACAGCCAGACCATCCGAAACATCAACATCAAAAACTCAGCAGTCATCCTCACCATCACCTGGAGAAAAAAGTGTTTATGAAAAGAGAAGATAGACATTGAAAAAATACCTTCAGAAAACTCATGTCACGGAAAAGCAAAAAATGTACGTCATCTTTAACGGACACATTCTGGAGGTATCTACAAATGATTGGGCAATCGCCAGTTACCACAATTTAAATTGGGAAAAACGTGTTTCTCACAAAAGTTATCTCACAAAAGAAGCAGCAAGAAAAAGCCTTGGAGAATCATACAAGACAGGTCACAACGAAGAAGTCCAGCAAGTCGCAACAGTTTTGTTCTCCAAATCAAACTTTTGCAGAGTCAGACAGCAAAATACAACGCAATCATACAAGTTGATGAATGTCCCCCACTGCAAGCGAAAGCGAAGAACATGAGAAGACCATCGTTGAAAATTTTAATAGGCTATGGGTTGTTTATCAGTTATAACGATGTACACACAACGATGATGTTCTACCCAAAGAAAAGAGAGACAGGACCAAAGGCAGTATTCTTTCCACAAGCATCATCAAGGGATGTCTATGATTATTTCATCCATGGACTAGTAGATTCATTATATTTCCACGGCAGCAATCCAAGAGAATTACAAGAATTTCCACCAAAGGTTCAGAATACCATCAAAGTCTCCAACTAGGGGGGAAGGGGGGGGGGGGGGGGGGGGGGGGGGGGGGGGGGGGGGGGGGGGGGGGGGGGGGGGGGGGGGGGGGAGGGGCGGGGGGGGGGGGGGGGGGGGGGGGGGGGGGGGGTGGATCTCTTTGCAACAAGGGACGAGAAGGGTATCTGAAGATGCATTCCAGTTTCCCATATTTCAACAGAGAAAGAAAGCTCCATAGTACCCTCAAATCCAAATAGCACAGCTAGGAGTGAGCAACCAAGAATACCATCAAAGGCGTCAACTTGGAAACCACATTACACAAAACTTGATGATCTAGCGTTATCTCTTTTCAACGTGTTTAAGGATATCAAAAATAGGAACAGGACCAGGAAGAACAGAAAAAGTCAGAATTAATTACTACTCAAAGAATTTCTTAATCTATTCACATTTCCAAGAAAAAATCAATGAAGTACAAATGAAGGCATTAGCAAATTTTGAAGATCAATTTGAAAATTTCTCAGGACTATTAGCACCATTACCAGAAGACCTCAAGTAGTTACTATGCGGACATCTATCAAGAACTCCAAGACACCATTGTCAGTACTGTGACGGAGGAGTCAACATACTAATGACGGAAGGCTAACAGGAATAAAAGACAAAGACGAATGAAGACAAAAAGAAGAAAGTTCAAGACACAAGAATTATTGACGACACGCATTTCAACCAGTGGCGTTACCTTTTTTAGCGTGGGAAGGTGTGTTTGTATTTTAGCAATAATGTAAAGAAATAATGTAAGGTCTGTAGGCCATGTGGGCCATAGTGTGTTGTTAGGTGGTGTTTAGCGTAAGCAATGACGTAAATAAATAATAATGGAGTGACCCATGATCGTGGCATCCAATTTGGTACGTTGTGTAGTGCCACTATAGCATCTACTTTATTGTAATTTAAATAGAGGCCTTGATCCTCAGTAATGAAAGCGTGCGATTTTAAGTGTGTTAACATTCACCTTTGTGTTTGGAAAAACTCTTTATATCTTTCTGTTGATTCGTTTTCGATTCTAAAATAGCAGAAGGGGGGCGGAAGAGAAACACACTGTTGAGACGTTTAATTCATTTCTGAAATAGAAGATAAACCTATCATTCACTACCAAACAGTCAAGGTCACAACAACCAATTCATTAGAATTCTATTCATCAAATTGCAAAATACACGTTCGAATTTGAATTACCAATTTCAATTACACAAAACAATCCATCAACCACTAGGCCCCCACCGTAATAATTCAAAGATTCCCTGATAATTAATTCCAAGAATTCACTATGCATCATTTTGATCATACGTTTGTTTCGAGAATTAATCTGGGTTCTAGATGAGCAGGGTATCGTTTGAGCATGTTTTATGCTGTTAGTTTTCGCGGGATTCAAAATGATGCATAGTGAATTCTTGGAATTAATTATCAGGGAATCTTTGAATTATTACGGTGGGGCTAGTGGTGGTTGGATGTTTTGTGAATTGAAATTGTAATTCTAATTCGAACGTGTTTTTTGCAATTTGATGAATTGATTCTATGAATTGGTTGTTGGTACCGATTGTTGGTAATGAATTGATAGTTTATCTGCTATTCAGAATCGAAACGATTCAACAGAAAGATAGAAAGAGTTTTTCAAACTCAAAGGTGATTAACACACTTAAAATTCGCACACTTTCATTACTGAGGCAAGGCCTCTATTTATAATACAATAAAGTAGATGCTATAGTGGCATCTACAGCAACGTACCTATTGGATGCCCGACACGGGTCACTCCATTATTATTTATTTACGTCATTGCTTACGCTAAACACCACCTAACAACACACTATGGCCCACATGGCCTACAGACCTTACATTATTTCTTTACATTATTGCTAAAATACAAACACACCTTCCCACGCTAAAAAAGGTAACGCCACTGGTTGAAACGCGTGTCATCAATAATTCTTGTGTCTTGAACTTTCTTCTTTTTGTCTTCATTCGTCTTTGTCTTTTATTCCTGTTAGCCTTCCGTCATTGGTATGTTGACTCCTCCGTCACAGTACTGACAATGGTGTCTTGGAGTTCTTGATAGATGTCCGCATAGTAACTGCTTGAGGTCTTCTGGTAATGGTGCTAATAGTCCTGAGAAATTTTCAAATTGATCTTCAAAATCTGCTAATGCCTTCATTTGTACTTCATTGATTTTTTCTTGGAAATGTGAATAGATTAAGAAATTCTTTGAGTAGTAATTAATTCTGACTTTTTCTGTTCTTCCTGGTCCTGTTCCTATTTTTGATGATCCTGTATACACTTTGAAAAGAGATAACGCTAGATCATCAAGTGTTGGTGTTGTGGGTTCCATGTTGACGTCCTTTGATGGGTATTCTTGGTTGCTCACTCCTAGCTGTGCTATTGTGATTGATGGTACTATGAGCTTTCTTTTCTCTGTTGTTTATTGGGGAAATTGGAATGCATTCTTTCAGATAACTTCTTCGTCCTTTTGCAAAGAGATCATTGTAAACTTTGATAGCGCTTTCTGAACTTTTGGTGGAAATTCTTGTAATTCTCTTGGATTGCTGCCGTGGAAGTATAATGAATCTACTAGTCCATGGATGAAATAATCGTAGACATCCCTTGATGATGCTTGTGGAAAGAATACTGCCTTTGGTCCGGTTTCTCTTTTCTTTGGGTAGAACATCATCGTTGTGTGTACATCGTTATAACTGATAAGACTATCCCATAGCCTTTGAAATTTTTCAACTGATGGTCTTCTCATTTCTTCTCTTTCGCTTGTAGTGGGGACATTCTTCATTTTGTTGATTGCGTTTAATTTTGCTGTCTGACTCTGCAAATGTTGATTTAGAGAGACAAACTGTTGCGACTTCTGGACTTCTTCGGTTGTGACTGTTTTGTATGATTCTCCAAGGGCTTTTTCTGCTGCTTCTTTTGTGAGATAACTTTTGTGTGAAACACTTTTTCCAATTATGTGAGTAAGTTACTGGCGATTGCACCCTTCATTGTAGAATACTTTGAATGGTCCGTTTTTAAAGATTGAGTTACCATTTTGCTTTTCCGTGGACTGAGTATCTGAAGTATTTTTTCAATGTCTTCTTCTTTTCAAAACTCTTTTTCTCCAGGTGATGGTGAGGATGACTGCTGGGTTTTTGATGTTGATGTTACGGATTCTGGTTGTTTTTGTGTATTAGTCGATGTTTCTATGGGTTCTGAAGCTGTTTCAAGGTTTTGGGTTAAGCTTTGCAATAGATTGCATAGCTCTTTTTCTTCTTTTTCAATGGAAATTGCTTGTTCTTTGAGGGAGGTTATTTTTTCTTTGAGAGAGGCAAGTTGTTCTCTTTTTTGTTGTAGTTGAGATCGAACTGTTTTGATTATTGCTTCCATTCTCGAGTGAGGGTGTCAGCAATAGTGTTGTTATCGGTTTTGATGTATTTGATGTATGGATGAAATTGGTGTAACTGAAGTTGCCAACGAATAAGTCGACCCCTGCAATAGTCCTCTTGTAATTTATATTTCCAAAAACCTGTTACATACTTTGAATCGGTTCGTAATTCAAACCTTGTTTCCAATAGATCAATTTTCCATTTTTTCAGAGTTCTTAAACACGCAAGTGTTTCTTTTTCATGATACTTAAATTTTTTCAGTTGTGAGAATGTTCCTGAAATAATATATTGATTAATTTTGCATTGTACTTTTCTGTTTTTAAAAACGAATTTTGCTCATTGTTTAAAAGAGCTAGTTCCGGTGGTTGAGATTGAGGAATTTGATTTCCATCAATATCTAGTTCTTTTTCAAGAAATAATCAATCGGTTTCATAATAAGGTCCACCGAAATCATAATCAAAATGATCATTATCATTGTAATAGACATCTGACTCTTCTGAATCGGATTTGTAATATTCTTCCATTTTCTTATTATATTCTAAAAACTGCTTTTTTAATTCTTCTTTATTAGTGAAATTTAAATTGCATTCAATTAGATATTCGCAATTTTTATTCTTGATATCATATAAGCTAATGGGTTTCTTATTTCTTCTAAAAATAATGGTAAGCTAACTTCATCATCTTCTTGTTTGAGCTTGATGGCTAACTTAGTTCTTTTTTCATAATATTCAAATAATATTTTAAAAACTAAATATGAATTATCTGTTTCAAATTCTAATTTTGACTCAAAATTTTCCATTGTGTCAAAAGATAATTCTTTGTTTCAAAATGTTTTTCTTATTTTTATTCGTGGTTAGATGATGTGTCACTTGAATAATCACTAGAATTTGTGTATGCATATATTTCAATATCGGAATCGATATCTGAATCCTCAAGAGGTTCATATCCTAAGTCATATGCTATTTTTAATACTTCTGTTTCTTTCTTCTCTCCCTTCTTTGGACAAGTATTCGCATAATGACCTACTTCATGACATAACCAACATCTACAATTTTTCTTTTTAGATGGACAATACTTTGAATTGTCTTGGTTATTATATTTTTGACGGATGTTGTTTTCTGTTCTAAAGTAATTGTTGAAGAATTCTTTTGTAAGATTGTTTATACTTGGATGTTGTTAGTTTTCTCTTCTTACTTTCTTTGTTTTTTATATTTTTTTCTGAGAACATCCATAATTACCAACTTTGTCGGATTGCATTTCACAACAAAGTTTAACTTGTGCTTCTTTTTTAGCCGTTTCTTGTAAACATTCTTGTCTCATCCAAGCTTTTAACGTGGTAATTCGTGCTCCTAAAGTATCTGTAATTCTGGTCCATATTGTATATTCCGGTTACTATCTTTTATTTTTGTTGATATAGATTACAGGCAGTTTATTAAATAACATTTCTAAGGTTGTTTTTTGGCTTGTGGGATCTAAACTTACTAATATTGGTTCAGAGGACTTACACATATAAATGGATCTAAATAACACATATTACATATTTTAAGATTTATTAATCTCCAATATGCATTGTTCTCTAAAATGCTTATTTGTCTTGCTTCAACTCATGGAATTATTACAAGTAATACTCTTGTACTATTCGTGCTACAAACATTTTTTAAAGTTGTACCAATAGAGCTCAGTTGTTGAGCTATTATTGATAGGTCTAATTGTTTACTAAAGATTCTATAAATCTATAGACATTTCCTGATGTTTTATGAATTATGAAATTGAGTAAATCTCTAGGGTGTAATACTCGTAATTCTTCGGTCAATTGTATTTGAGCACTTAGCCTATTATTCCAATCTTGAATTATTTCATCTATGTTTGTTTCACAATCAAGATTTAAAATGTCATAATCCATTCTTGTTATTGGTATTTTTGGTATGTATTGGGGAGGTATTTGTTCCCATTTGTTCTTCTTAGTTCTAATCTTTCCTTGCTGATATAAATATCTTTCTGTTTGTGTTGGTGGTTTATAATCAAATTCTCTTTGTAAATCTTCGTCTACATAAGATTTTTTACGTTTTTGTGCAAAATTATACTCTGTGTAAGGGTTTTCATATGGATTTTCATCTGAACTATAATCAAAAATAATATCTGCATCTTCATCATTCGCCTCAGATGGTATATCTAATGATGCCATTAATTTAGTGAGTGTTTCGACTTGCTCTTCAAGGTTTTCCATTATGTTAGCCTTAATGGTGGAACAATTTTTTTAAAACGAGGTTGATTAATATGATTCTTTTATTCTTGGTGTAGTAGTGTCCTTATCCGGTTCTTGTATATCAATTATTTCTGATAATTTTTTGACTAAATCTATTGTATTTTGATTGTGTTCATTTGTTGTATTTTGACAGGCTATATTTTCGAGCATGTCTGTTAATACTTCTATCCTTTTAGATAATGTTTGTATATCATTTAGTTTTTCTTGTGTTGATGTCGATAATTCAGGTAATTGTCTTAATATAAGAAAACTTAATATTTCAATAATATTTTTAAGTGTTGAATTTAACATATTTATTTTTTCACCAAGAGTATTATCTTTTTCTGTTATATTAATACCATAAGATGTTCCATCTGGTAAGTTTTGAGGTATTTTGAATATTGTTTGATTAAATGGTAAAAATGGTTCAGTTGTTGTGATATCTTTATTATCTTCAATTTTTATTTGTGGATTTGTATGAGCCTTTAATATATATTCCATCTATTTATTTTTTTGAATAGTCAAAAATCTTTTTGTTATTCTGTAAATCCATGTAGATTTGTTGTTCCCATAATTTCTTTTGAAACCTTTTTCTATTTATATTATTGTAATAGTCGAGTCCTTTATTATTATTGCTATTAATTTTATTAGTTATAGCTGTATATAATTGTTCAAGTTCTTCTTTATTATAATGATTTAGATTAATATATTCTAATTGATAGACTGATGTGTCTGCATTAATAATTCGTAGTGGTAGTTCTAGATCATCTTTTTGTATTTTGTTCATATTCTTAAACTCATGGATCGTATCATTTCTTTCATTTCTTTTATATTTTCTAGTTCTTCTTTATTACTTTGAGTATTAGAGGATTCTCCTGTTGTTACTGAAATTGGTTTTTCAATTTGTGGTATCCATACTGATGGTATATCAGATGTGGATTTTCTACCTCTTTCAATATATTTATTTCTTGAAAATAGATTTGGTGTTTCAAGACTAAGTAGTGGTTCGAAAAGTTTATCAATATAAATTCTATCATCTGTTTTAAAAGTGATACTGTGATGTGAGTTAGTGAGAGCATAGTTTATTTGATATGTTACTGTAAAGGGATGATTTCCTTTATACATAAACATTCTTCTTAATAATTCATATCTTATAGTAATACTTTTATTTAAATCTTTATCTCTTAAACTTAATCCCATTTGTATGTTAACATCAAATTTAATTTTTCCTTCAGCTAAGTTTCCTTTGCCAGAAGCAATAATACTTTCTTCTTTATCAATTATTCTATCGTCTCTTAATTCTAATTTAATAGGTGTATTACATCCTATAAAAGTACTTTTTAATATTACTTGTATGGTTGATATATGTATATATGCTATTTTACTTTGATCTTTTTCATTCATTTGTTTAATTCGATCACTTATTTGTCGTTTGTTAATTATTGGTATAATAATATCACCTTTAGTTTGTTCAATAGGAACTGGTTCTTCTCCAATAATTTTTCCAAAATAAATTATATTTTTTCGTGAAAATAAATCTCTAAGTGTTCTTGTATAGTCGAAATTATGTTTTTCAGATAGTGTAAAATTTGATCTTCTAATAGCTTTTCTATTTATCATAGTATCTGATAAAAAACCTGATTCATCTTCATTATTACAAATAATAGAAACATCTTCTTCTTTTAACATTGGTAATTCTGTCATTTTGTTTATTAATAAATGATTCGAGTTTAGAGTTATAAGTTATACCTTTATTCCTGATGACTGATTAGATGATTCTGTAGTACTCCGTTGATCGTGGATGCAACTCCGTTGATCGTGTACGCAACTTCGTTGATCGTGTACGCAGCTCTGATACCAAGATTTTTACGCGGAAATCGAGGCCAAAAAACTGGCGCAAACAATACCCGTGCTCATGCTTGTACCCAGATTAATTCTCGAAATAAACGTATGATGCATAGTGGATTTTTTGAATTAATTCTTGAGGAATCTTTTGATTATTATTGGTGGGGTTACGGTGGTTGGACATTTGGTGTGTTTGTATTTTAGCAATAATGTAAAAAAATAATGTAAGGTCTGTAGGCCATGTGGGCCATAGTGTGTTAGGTGGTGTTTAGCGTAAGCAATAACACGTTTGAATTGAATTAGAATTCATTTCAAATTAGAAACATATGGTTGGTCATTATGAGCATACATTAGGCGTGTAAAATTAATAATAATGTAAGGTTTGTAGGCCATGTGGGCCATAGTGTGTTAGGTGGTGTTTAGCGTAAGCAATAACACGTTTGAAATAACACGTTTGAAATAGCAGATACACTATCAATTCACTACCAACAACCTGCACCAACAACCAATTCATAGAATCAAATTGAAATAACACGTTTGAATTGAATTAGAATTCATTTCATCACCAAACATCCAACCACCGTAACCCCACCAATAATAATCAAAAGATTCCTCAAGAATTAATTCAAGAAATCCACTATGCATCATACGTTTATTTCGAGAATTAATCTGGGTACAAGCATGAGCACGGGTATTGTTTGCGCCAGTTTTTTGGCCTCGATTTCCGCGTAAAAATCTAGGTGTGTTTGTATTTTAGCAATAATGTAAGGTCTGTAGGCCATGTAGGCCATAGTATGTTAGGTGGTGTTTAGCGTAAGCAATGACGTAAATAAATAATAATGGAGTGACCCGTGTCGGGCATCCAATAGGTACGTTGCTGTAGATGCCACTATAGCATCTACTTTATTGTATTATAAATAGAGGCCTTGCCTCAGTAATGAAGGTGTGCGATTTTCAAGTGTGTTAATCACCTTTGAGTTTAAAAAAACTCTTTCTATCTTTCTGTTGAATCGTTTCGATTCTGAATAGCAGATACACTATCAATTCACTACCAACAACCTGCACCAACAACCAATTCATAGAATCAAATTGAAATAACAACCTGCACCAACAACCAATTCATAGAATCAAATTGAAATAACACGTTTGAATTGAATTAGAATTCATTTCATCACCAAACTTGTCTTTTTACTTTTTCAAGTTTAATTTTTAAATCAAAATTATGTATGGTTAAATATAAAATTCTACCTATCATCTGATCTGCGTCTGTTTAATACTATTAAAAAATCCTCTAATTTCGGATTGTAAAGTTCTGGTAAATATTGTACGTACAGTTGTTTTAATATGTTGTACTTGTTGGGTGTCGGTGGAGTCCATCCCAACGTTATATTTCAGAAAACTCTTTTTTTGTAAAAGTTTTCTTTACGTAGCAAGTTTTTACAAAAATCCTTGTTCAGCTATATTATTTAAACATCCATAGAATCTTTGGATTTGTTTTCTATTTCTAATTCATCTGGAGAAAAGTTTTAATTTTCCTGCGTATTTTTGTTTTAGTGGATAGGTTCCCATCTTTTGTAATTTTTAGTCCTAAATATTCTACTTCGTTTGTAGCAATTTAGATTCTTTGTGACATTACTAATCCTTTTCTTTTATTTTTGTAAGACTTTTGATAATGCTTTTATGTGTTTCTTGTTCATCACCTTTTGTAAACACAATGTATCATCGTTGTATGCAAAACAATATTTTCTAAAAGCTTGTAAATTATTGTCCTATGAAAAAGTTTGTGATAAATTGATGGTGAACTGGTTTTTTGTCGGATACTATGCTTAAATAGAAAAAGCTATTAGAAGATCAATTTTACACTATCTGAAAACAACTTATTTTTGGACTATACCTAAGAACAATTTAGAGATTTATTTTCACGTAGAAAGAAATATAATTTATTTTGGAAAAATTTTTGGAGAAGAACCAGTTACTATTGAACAAACTAAAGGTGATATTATTTATACAATAATTAACAACCGACACAATAAGTGATCGAAGTTAAACAAATGGAATGTATAAGTTCCAAAGTAAAATAGCTATATACATATACCAACCCATACAAGTAATATATAAAAAGTTCGTTTATAGGATGTAATACACATATTAATTAGAATTGGTGTTCTTGTAGAGGTCCGCATATAACTGCTTGGTGTCTTCTGGTAATGGTGCTAATAGTCCTGAGAAGTTTTCAAATTGATCTTCAAAATCTGCTAATGCCTTCATTTGCACTTCATTGATTTTTTCTTGAAAATGTGAATAGATTAAGAAATTCTTTGAGTAGTAATTAATTCTGACTTTTTCTGTTCGTCCTGGTCCTGTTCCTATTTTTGATGATCCTGTATACACTTTAAAAAGAGATAATGCTAGATCATCAAGTGTTGGTGTAATGGGTTCCATGTTGACGTCCTCATTATGGGTTACTCTTGGTTGCTCATCCTAGTGTGATATTGTGATTGATCGATACTATGAGCTTTCTGTCTTGTTGATATTGGGGAAACTGGAATGCATCTTCAGATACACTTCTCGTCCTTTTGCAAAGAGATCGTTGTAGACTTTGATGGTATTCTGAACCTTTGGAGGAACGGTGAAATTCTTTTGTATTTCTCTTGGATTGCTTGCCGTGGAAGTATAATGAATCTACTAGTCCATGAATAAAGTATTCATAGACATCTTTTGGTGATGCTTGTGGAAAGAATACTGCCTTTGGTCCGGTGTCTCTTTTCTTTGGGTAGAACATCATCGTCGTGTGTACATCGTTATAACTGATAAGACTATCCCATAGCCTTTGCATGAAAATTTCAAATGATGGTCCTTTCATTCTTCTCTTTAGCTTTGTAGTGGGGGACATTCTTCATCATGTTGATTTGCGTTTAATTTTGCTGTCTGACCTCTGCAAATGTTGATTTAATGAGACATAACTCGTTGCGACTTCTGGACTTCTTTGGTTTGTGACTGTTTTGTATTGATTCTCAAGGGCTTTTTCTGATGCTTCTTTTGTGGATAACTTTTGTGTGAAACACTTTCCAATTATGTGGTATGGCGATGCCCATTATTGTAGATACCTCTGAATGGTCCGTTAAAGATGACGTACCATTTTTGCTTTCCGTGACTTGAGTTCTGAAGTATTTTTTCAATGTCTTCTTCTCTTTTCATAAACTCTTTTTCTCCAGGTGATGGTGAGGATGACTGCTGGGTTTTTGATGTTGATGTTACGGATTCTGGCTGTTTTTGTGTATTGGTCGATGTTTCTATGGGTTCTGAAACTGTTTCAAGGTTTTGGGTTAAGCTTTGCAATAGATTGCATAGCTCTTTTTCTTCTTTTTCAATGGAAATTGTTTGTTCTTTGAGGGAGGTTATTTTTTCTTTGAGAGAGGCAAGTTGTTCTCTTTTTTGTTGTAGTTGAGTGAGATCAGACTGTTTTGATTATTGCTTCCATTCTCGAGTGAGGGTGTCAGCAATAGTGTTGTTATCGGTTTTGATGTATTTGATGTATGGATGAAATTGGTGTAACTGAAGTTGCCAACGAATAAGTCGACCCCTGCAATAGTCCTCTTGTAATTTATATTTCCAAAAACCTGTTACATACTTTGAATCGGTTCGTAATTCAAACCTTGTTTCCAATAGATCAATTTTCCATTTTTTCAGAGTTCTTAAACACGCAAGTGTTTCTTTTTCATGAGACTTATAGTTTTTCTCAGCTTGTGAGAATGTTCCTGAAATATATTTGCATAATTTTGCATTGTACTTTTTTGTTTTTAAAACAGAATTTTGCTCATTGTTAAATAGAGCTAGTTCGGTGGTTGAGTTGTGGGAATTTGATTTCCATCAATATCTCTTAGTCCCATAATTTCTTTTCCCTTTTGGAATAGACTTAGGATTCAATGCCCAAGTATCAATCTGATGAGTATGTTTCAACTATGAAAAATCTCTAATTTCTGGATTGTAAGTTCTGGCTTAATATTGTACAGATGTTTAATAAGGTTGTAATAGTTTCTCTGGGTTGTCGGGATGGCGTCCATTCCCAACGTACCTTTTTAGAAATCTTTTTTTGTAAAAGTTTTCTTTATTATGCCAAGTTTTTTTCTAAAAAATCCTTGTTCAGCTATATAATTTAAACATCCAAGAAAAAAATCTTTGGATTTGTTTTCTATCTTCTAATTCATATGGAAAAATGTTTTAATTTTTTCCTGTGTATTATTTGTTAGAGAGATGGTTCCATCTTTTGTAATTTTTAGTCCTAAATATTCTACTTCATTTTGTAGCAATTTAGATTTCTTTTGTGACAACACTAATCCTTTTTCTTTTATTCTTTGCAAGACTTTTGATACTGCTTTTTATGTGTTCTTGTTTCATCACCTTTTGTATCACGATGAATCATACGATGTATGCTAAACAAATATTTTCTAAGCCTTGTAAATTATTGTCCATGAAACGTTGATAAATTGATGGTGCTTGTTTTAAGCCAAATGGTAGTACATTCCATTCATAATGTTTTTGCGGGGGGACATGAGAATCGCTTGTTAATGTTTAGTAGACTCATCAAGTCTTAGTTGCCAATATCCAGATTTAGCATCAAATGTACTAAAATGTGTATTTCCTTTTAGCTTTTCTAATATATAATCTTTTCTTGGTAACTTATAGGAATCTCCTATAGTTGCTTCGTTCATTTTTTTATAATTTATAACCATTCGTCTCTTTCCTCTTTTAATTTCATTGTTATTTTCGACATAAAATGTGGATTGTGCTGAATGAGGAGACTTGAACTTTCTTTATTATTTCTTATGTGTAATAATTCTTGACACTCTTCTTTGAAATTCTGAACATTCTTTCATACTTTAAGGTTTCCTATTGGGTATTTTAATTTCTGCTAACGGGCAATTCTTTTAGTTGTATTGAAAACAACGGTTTGGTTATAGTAATATTTTTATCTAGCGGATTCGCCTGCATACTTTCCTTTTAACAGCTTTTTTAAATGTGTACTTTTTTTCTTACTAAATTAGTATTTCTATTTGAAATTTTATGTTTTGTGTGCTAACATTACGTTAATATTGCCATTTGAGTAAACTATTTATTGGCGTTAGATATGATCTTTTAGTGCTAATATGGGTTTAGAATAACTAATTTGTCAGTTTGTGTAATGGGTTGGTACCAATTTTAAGAAATTATTTTCCATTATTTTAAGTTTATTCCTGAATCGTTGCATAAATATAGTTGGTGCCAATGAATTCTACTTTATTAATGTATACCGAGGAACCATTCTACTTACATTACATAGTTCTGTACTGATTTGTATGCAATAGTTATTTTTTGTTGGTTCTTTCTAGTTTTTCCAATTTTTTTGATATTTTTCGTTTACCAAAACATAATGTTGCTCCGGTATCTACGTATGCAATTATCTTTTTGTTTTCGATCGTAACTATAATAAATGTTGCACTGGGATTATCCATGGTTTTCTTAATTCGATTCATTTTTAAATAAATCTTTTTTTTTTTTTTTTTTTTAACAAATAGTTAGTTTTGACCTTGTCTTTTTTATTATTCTTTGATTCTCTTTTAAGTTATTTTTTAATAAATTTTTATATCGATACATACATATTTTTATAAAACCAACATAAATTTCACTTTCTTTTAGATTTTCAACATGTTTCATTTCTTCCATTATAGATTTTCTTCTTTTATATAGTATTTTTAGATAAGATATATTATATTGATTATTTGTACTTTTTACTTGTATTTTTGTATCACTCATTTTATGAATTTGTTTTAAGTAAGTTTAAGATTTTCTTAAGACATCTTTTTGTATTTAGTAAAAAAAATAATACGCGTAGTCTTTTCATAAGACGTACTTTTTCGAAAACTCTTGTTTCATTTTTTAGTTCTTTTTCAGTTTCTTCAATTTGTGTTTTAAACTGTTCAATGGTTAAATCATAGGTTTTTATTTCTTTTCGAAGGTTTTGTTGATAAAGACTCATTTAAAAAACTTGTCTTTTTACTTTTTCAAGTTTAATTTTTAAATCAAAATTATGTATGGTTAAATATAGAATTCTACCTTTATGAGCCTGACAACTGAAAACATTATTATCGGTTAATAATTCTTCCTTTAAAAGTTTAATTTGTTCTTTGTTTCTCGAAATAGAATCTTGAAGAAACCTTATTTCTTTTGAAAGTTTGTTTGAGTATAAACTCATATTCTTAGACTTATAGATCGTATCATTTCTTTCATTTCTTTTATATTTTCTAGTTCTTCTTTATTACTTTGAGTATTAGAGGATTCTCCTGTTGTTACTGAAATTGGTTTTTCAATTTGTGGTATCCATACTGATGGTATATCAGATGTGGATTTTCTACCTCTTTCAATATATTTATTTTTTGAAAATAGATTTGGTGTTTCAAGACTAAGTAGTGGTTCGAAAAGTTTATCAAAAATTAACAGCCAAAAATCGCTGCAAATGATACCCGTGCTCATGCTTGTACCCAGATTAATTCTTGAAACAAACGTATGATTTATTTGATGCATAGTGAATTTTTGGAATTAATTATCAGGGAATCTTTGAATTATTACGGTGGGGCTAGTGGTGGTTGGATGTTTTGTGAAATCGAATTATGATTCTAATTCGAACGTGTTTTTTTCAATTTGATTCTTTGATTGTTGGTTGCTGGTAGTGAATTGATAGGTTATCTGCTATTCAGAAACGAATTAACGTCTCAACAGATGTGTTCTCTGCTATTCAGAATCGAAACGATTCAACAGAAAGATAGAAAGAGTTTTTCAAACTCAAAGGTGATTAACACACTTAAAATTCGCACACCTTCATTACTGAGGCAAGGCCTCTATTTATAATACAATAAAGTAGATGCTATAGTGGCATCTACAGCAACGTACCTACTGGATGCCCGACACGGGTCACTCCATTATTATTTATTTACGTCATTGCTTACGCTAAACACCACCTATCAATCATCAGGAATAAAGGTATAACTTATAAACTTTAAACTTGAATTATTTAATAAACAAAATGACAGAATTACCAATGTTAAAAGAAGAAGATGTTTCTATTATTTGTAATAATGAAGATGAATCAGGTTTTTTGTCAGATACTATGATAAATAGAAAAGCTATTAGAAGATCAAATTTTACACTATCTGAAAAACATAATTTTGACTACACAAGAACACTTAGAGATTTATTTTCACGTAAAAATATAATTTATTTTGGAAAAATTATTGGAGAAGAACCAGTTCCTATTGAACAAACTAAAGGTGATATTATTATACCAATAATTAACAAACGACAAATAAGTGATCGAATTAAACAAATGAATGAAAAAGATCAAAGTAAAATAGCATATATACATATATCAACCATACAAGTAATATTAAAAAGTACGTTTATAGGATGTAATACACCTATTAAATTAGAATTAAGAGACGATAGAATAATTGATAAAGAAGAAAGTATTATTGCTTCTGGCAAAGGAAACTTAGCTGAAGGAAAAATTAAATTTGATGTTAACATACAAATGGGATTAAGTTTAAGAGATAAAGATTTAAATAAAAGTATTACTATAAGATATGAATTATTAAGAAGAATGTTTATGTATAAAGAAAATCATTCCTTTACAGTAACATATCAAATAAACTATGCTCTCACTAAATCACATCACAGTATCACTTTTAAAACATATGATAGAATTTATGTTGATAAACTTTTCGAACCACTACTTAGTCTTGAAACACCAAATCTATTTTCAAGAAATAAATATATTGAAAGAGGTAGAAAGTCCACATCTGATATACCATCAGTATGGATACCACAAATTGAAAAACCAATTTCAGTAACAACAAGAGAATCCTCTAATACTCAAAGTAGTAAAGAAGAACTAGAAAATATCAAAGAAATGAAAGAAATGATACGATCTATAAGTCTAAGAATATGAGTTTATACTCACGATCAACGGAGTACTACAGAATCATCTAATCAGTCATCTACTTTATTGTATTATAAATAGAGGCCTTGCCTCAGTAATGAAAGGGTGCGAATTTTAAGTGTGTTAATCACCTTTGAGAGAGAGAGAGAGAGAGAGAGAGAGAGAGAGAGAGAGAGATAGAGAGAGAGAG
>BQNB010003085.1:83544-118007 GCA_026074375.1 Tanacetum coccineum | reverse complement strand
AACCAATAAAAATAAAATGAACAAAGTTAATAATTATCCTCAAAATAATTACTTAACACTTGCTTGATGTAAACATTTAATTGTTTGATGCCCGTTTACATTGAATGATAATTTTTAGCTTACGCGATTTAACTTAACGATTACGATTTAAAAGCAAACGTATACACTACTAAAAATAAATAGTGGATTTATTGACGTCATAAATGACTCTAAAACACAGGGTGTTATAGTCTTCCCTCGTTAAATGAGCCTTGTCCTCAAGGCTTAAGACGCGGCACTTGACAACGGTGCGGTCTTGGTGAAGAGATGTGGATATTTCTTTCGAAATTGATCCTCGCGTTCCCATGTAAACTCAGGGCCTCGCCTAGAGTTCCATCGAACCTTGACAATTGGGATACGGCTTCGCTTCAACCGTTTAACTTCCCGATCCATGATTTCTACTGGTTCCTCGACAAAGTGAAGCTTGTCATCAAAATGAAGTCCATCCAACGGAACGGCTAATTGTTCGTCGGCATAGCACTTTTTCAAGTTGGATACATGAAACGTATTGTGAACCCTACTCAGCTCTTCAGGAAACTCAAGCTTGTAAGAAACGAATCCAACCTTTTCCAACACCTTGAATGGTGTGACATACCTAGGGTTTAACTTCCCTCGTTTTCCAAAATGTATGACCCCTTTCCAAGGCAAAACTTTAAGCATAACGCTATCCCCAACTTGAAAATCCATCAGCTTACGCTTTAAATCGGCGTAACTCTTTTGCCTATCACGCGCGGCTTGTATTCTTTGCTTGATCTGGATGATCTTCTCGGTCGTTTCTTGAACTATCTCTAGACCGGTAAGTTGAACTTCTCCAACCTCGGCCCAACACACGGGTGAATGACACTTTCGACCGTAAAGTGCTTCAAATGGTGCAGCCTTGATGTTAGCGTGATAACTTATTGTTATATGAGAACTCGACCAACGGCAAATGGTTAACCCAAACCTTTCCGAAGTCGATCACATAAGCACGTAGCATATCCTCGAGAGTCTGAATAGTCCTCTCCGTCAGTCTGTGGATGATATGCAGTACTCATGTCCAGGTTAGTACCCAAAGCTTTCTAAAGTTAACCACAGAAATGTGATGCGGAATCTTGAGTCACCGATCACAATTATTGCGAAGGGATTCCATGCCTTGTGACCACCTCCTTTAGGTACATTCTTGCCAGTTTCTCTATAGAGGATCGTTTCCCTCTCGGCACAAAGATTGCGCACTTAGTGAGTCGGTCGACAATCACCCAAATGGTGTCGTAGCCTTGTGACGACTTAGGAAGCTTCATGAAAAAGTCCATAGTGATGTTGTCCCACTTCCATTGAGGTATATCGGGTTGTACCAACAATCCTGATGGCCTTTGATGTTCTGCCTTGACCTTGGAACAGTCAGATCATTATAACATAGGCCCCCCCTCAGTGGCGGATGTCGGTTTCATATTGGGCCACCATTAGTTCTTTTTGTCCTGATACATCTGTCAGAACTGGGATGGATAGAGTATTTGACTTTGTGGGGACTCGGCATGAATCCACAATCCTCAAATCGCCATATCATGGTAATAACTCTTGCCATTGAGAAGAGAGTTCCATCCGTACGGGGTTCCAACTTTTCCGTTCTAAATTTCTCCGGATCCTTAGAATTTTCAAACAACATACCTCCAACATCTTCGTTCTTGATGTTCTTTGGTTTACGTGCTTCAGTCTGAGCATTCAAATTTTTTTTGGGGAGATTCAGGCCTATAGTCATGACTAAGGCTCAAACCCTTAATGGTGGCTCTCGTTCCTTCCTGCTTAAGGCGTCAGCGACGACATTTGCTTTCTGGGGTGAATAACGAATCTCGCAATCGTTAATCCTAAGCAATTTAACAATGTCGCTGCCTTTATTCAGCTCCTTTTGATTAAGAAATGTTCTGTAAACTCTTATGATCCGTGAACAACGTACACTTGGTTCATACCAAATAGTGTCTCAGAGTTTCAGAGAAACATTTTATTTACTGGCTCCAAGTTCCAATCATGGACGTATAAGTTCTTCTCATAAACCTTCAGTTGGCGTGATGCATAACCAATCACCTTCTCTCTTTGCATTAACATAGCACCCAAACCTTTGATCAAAGCATCGCAGTATATGATAAAATCTTCGCTTCCTACAGGTAAAGCCAGAATTGGTGCTCTACATAACTTCTGCTTCAACAGTTGGGAATGACTGCTTTCTTGTTTGGTCACCCACTCAACTTGACTTTTTTGAGTGATTTGGGATTGGCTTTGGCAATCTCGAAAATCCTTTTGATGTAATCTGCGATATACCTAGCAAGACCTAAAAATTTGACGAATCTCGTTGTGACTTTGGACATGCCCAATATTTTAATGGATTCGATCTTGGCAGGGTCCACATGAATACCCTGGCTGTCAATCACGTGACCGAGGAAATATAATTTAGGAATCCAAAAATTCACACGGAAATTTTGGCTTACAACTCCTATTTATTAAGAAACTTTTAGATTAACTTAAGGTGCTTTTGTGTTCTTGCTTGTTTTTGGGAATATATCATAATACGTCAATAAAGACAATTACGAATTTATCAGATTGGTATGCTCACCCGATTCATTAAGGTCCATGAACACGCAGGTGCGTTTGTCAACCAAAAGCAAACTTGAAATTCAAATGGTCGTAATGGGTTCTGAAAATTGGTTTCGGAATGTATTCTCTTGAACCCTCAGTTGTGATTAACTCGACCTTAGGTCAATCTTTGAGTAGACACTCGGACCTTGAAGTGATCAATAAATCATCAATTCTTGGGTAGCGGATAACGGTTCTTCACCGTCAGTTTATTCAATTCCTGGTAATTAATGCACATTCAAAATGATCCATCCTTTTTCTTGACAAACAAGAACGAAACTCCCCAGGGTAAGGAACAAGGTCTTATAAAGCTTTTGTCAGATAGTTCTTTTAGTTGCTCTGACAACTCTTTCATTTCAGAAGGTGTCAATCGATAAGGCGCCCGAGCTACGGGTGCAGCACCAGGTATCAAATCGATTTGAAATTCCACTTGTCGAGTCAGAGGAAGACCCGACAAGTCCTTAGGGAATACATCAGGAAAATCCCAGACGATTGGTACGTCCTCAAGTCGCTTCTTCTCCGACTTGTCTTCCGTCTCCTTTGTATTAACGTTGCAATAGACTGGAATCCTATTAGCATGTATTCTTGTGTTGTGGGTGTACGAGATAATGTGCAGGACGAGCCTCGTGTCCTGGTTGCATTCGGTCACCGTGAATGATTATTGTTTTCATTTCCCCAAGGGATACGAATGATCTTCTCGGCACACACAATGATTGCTTGTTACTTTACCAACGAATCCATACCAATTATAGCGTCGAAACTACCAAGTTTCTCGGGCATTAAGTCTATGTTGAATGGGTGGTTCAGGATGTTTAATGTACAACCCCTAAGGATAGTGTTCAACCCAATTATTCTCCCGTCAGCTAGTTTAACGTCATAATAGTGATCTAATGCAGTTGGTGTGATATCAATTTAGGAGCTAAATGCAGTGGATACAAAACTTCTATCGGCACCAGTATCAAATAAGATAGAAGCATAGCGGTTGTTTAGAAGGAACGTACCTGTCACGACGTTGGAGTCTAGGTTAGTCCCCGCATGCCCTACCGTATACAATTTGGCTGGAGCATTGCCACCTCTAACTTGGTTACCATGGTTGTTGTTGTTTTTCAGCTTTGGACATTCCCTCTTAAAATGTCCCTGAACTCCACACTCATAGCAAGTAGGCTTCTGACCCGACCCAGTGCCCTTCTGGTTGTTAGCATTATTGGCATTTTCCGTACTCCTACAGTCACGGGCAAAATGGCCAACTTTGTTGCATTTGTGGCATTTAGGAGCACATGGACCATCGTGGTGATAGTTGCATTTTGAGCATAGGGGTTTAGATCCCCCGTATGGCTTCTTCTCACCAGATCCTGCAGTGTAGGCCCGGCCAGTGTTCTGCCTCTTGTTTTGTTGTTGTTGTTGTTGGTTCTGAGTGTTCCTTGAGGTGTCCTCAAACTTCCTTTTACTCTCTGTCTGGCGTTCAGCAAAAGTGCGGATTTTCTTATCCATTAGCTCGGTTGCGATTTCAACTGCATCTTGCATTATCTTTGGTTTTGACCACTACAACCCCAGGATTCATGTCGGGAAGCCACCGGACATATTTTTCTATTTTATAGATTATTAGGAAAACATCCTCCCACACAACAATGCAATTTTTGAAAGCGTGGGTACAATCTTGTCAAGTCTGTACCCTGTCACCTTCGATCCAAATCTCCATTTCCAGTTTTCTTGATTTCATTTCGAGGACGTATTTGCCAGTCATCATTTTCATGAGTGTTTTCCAAGGCATATCGTAAGCGGCATCATGACCACAATCTTGACATGCGTGTTTCCACCATGTTTAAGCAACTGAATGATAGAGTGCATAGTATGCTAACTGATGATTCTCAACTGTACAATTGCTTATGTGGATAACAAACTTCTTCTTTCTAACCATTGGATAGATCGAACAATCCTTTTTCGTGTCTTTGAAGTTTAATGGTTGACATGAAGAAAGTCAGTGTAAGTACATTCACGAGCAGCTCATTCTGTCCTTCTAACACATGTTCCGAATTATGGCTGTCATCGTCATTCGTACTTCTGTTTGGCATCAAGTGCTTCCAAAGCAGGCAGTAACGCCTTGGTCAATCATTGCCTGAAGCTGGGCATTAGTGGCAGATGTGGTGTTGGTTCGTTTCTGGGGCTATGTTTTGACCTCGTGGTCGTTTTGGTGCATTTTCTTCAATACAGGAAAATATAAATACCGTTAGATTTTGTAAAATCATAACATGACTGCCAATACACAATAAGTTAAAGAGAGATCACAACACACAGTGAAATATACAACTGAATTGAAGTTAACAATGGTGTAACTAAATCATCATTCATTCATATAAATTTGATTACCGACTGACATAATACACATTCCATATATAATTGGAAAAACATACATGATGGGTTCAGATACAAAAATGATCACAACGATTAGGTTAAACGTTGAAAGAATTTACTACTAAAAGCCATATGTTGAGAGTTACCCATAATACTTAGTACGGCTTTACCAATAATAACTAGCCATAAACAGTGGATCTAGGAACTGCACTACCACCTCCTTGGTGCATCTGGTGTGCAGGACCTTGGCGGGTCCTGGCTGTCTCTCGAACTTGTCATCTGAGTCTGAAGTCTCTTTCAGCAGCTTTAGTGCCGCTATAAACTGCTTCTGCCTCCAGCAGTCTGCCTCAGCGGTCTGCCGCACAGATCCTTGTAATCGCGTGCATAGCCTCATGCGGTTTGTGCCTATAGCTCTGTAATCACTGCTGTGTGCTACCCACTCCTGAGTACGAACGACATAACCTAAGCACACGCAAGGTCACTCGCATCCATAGTTCATCCTAAGACTCTCTGTGACATCCTGAGCTCAGCCTCCTTGAGCCTATAGTATGAGCATGTGCTCACCTATCCTATAAGATGTTGAGCAACCCCCATCAGTTCGCTCTGACTGCTCATCATCCAACCTTCGTATATTTTTAAAAAATTCATTTGTGTCTTGCCTAACCATAGTGGTTAAACTTCTGTCATCACGTTTTTCACCCATTCTATGTGGTTATCAGTCGCTGGTGCCCTGGCATGTCTACTAGCATATCATCCATGTGTCGGTGATCCCATAACCGACATTCTCTCTTAGATCCCGCATAATCTCCCTGTCTAATGGTGTACAACAACAATAGTCTACCCTAAGGACCTCCTCGTAAGTCTTAGCCGCAGCAGTAGACGAGCTTTCTCTAACCTCGTACCTGGGACCAAGAGCGATACCTAACCTCTTTTGAGGAGGTAAGGTAACCTCGGGTCTGTCTGCTCTTACGGTCAGCAGAGAGTAAGATGCATTGGTGTGTTCCCTGATGATGGTGCATCTAGTCTGAGTGTGGGATGGTATGAATGGTGGTAGTAATGGTATGAATGGGAAGTAGATGCGGCCTTGGCTCTCAGCCGGATCATCGCAGCTCGATAGCCTAACGAATGAATAGGACTAGCAAGTGGTGGTGGAGATAACACATGTACTGGTGATGATACTGGTAATGGTGGTGAGCAAATCTAAGGTAGTGGTAATGATAGTATTGGGGGTAGTGGTAGAGAAGGTATCTGGGGAAGTGGTGATGACCATGGGGAAAGTGGTGATAAAGGTAGAGTAGGCATAGCAAGAAGTCTCTCAACCTTTTCCCTAGGAGGAAGTGATATCGGTGTCTCATCTCTGATGGATATCCTAGTAGTAACGCGACATGCAGGATGTGATTGGTGTGTGGGCCGCAGCTTGTCGGTCTCAAACGGCTCAGTCTCCTCAGCAGATGGGGCCTGATCAACAGCTAAGTAAAGCAACAGCTACAGAGTCGGCAGGAGCTGGGTGCTCCTCCTCCTCATCTCCCTCAATATCAACCTCCTCATCCTCATCATCATCAGATGACTCATCCTCATCATCGCCATCGTCTCCTCCGTCGACAGAATAATCGGTAGGATCCTCCTCAGGGTCCTCATCATCATCCTCCTCCGGATCCTCCTTAGGATCTGACTCAGGAACATAACCTAGTGAATCAGCAGTAGGTGAGACAACAACAGGTAGTGGCTACTGCTCAGCTAGAAGTATCTCATCCTCTAGTGGCATGAACTCCGGGTATACAGGCTCCGGAACAAACTCTTATGAAGGTGGGTACTCAGGACCTGACACATAATCAGGAGATGGCGGGGCCTGAAAAGCAGCTACCACATAGGCATATAGGTCCTCTGGCATCACGGGTGGTCCATCGACTCCCGGTGATCCGATATCTGGAAAATCCGCAAATGGGCTGGACACAGCAGTGTATGTAACCGTGAAATCCTCAGAATCTGACATGACTATATCTGAAAATCCAAAATAGCTTATATTAGTATTAAATATAAGACTCTTATAGTAATATACATTTATACCATAACATGTATATCAATCCTAAGTGCATCTAGTCTTAACCAACTAATGCAACAAGTAGTGTATGTATATATGTCCCGTGAAAATCCCTTTGTATGAATGCAATGTTTGAAAACGGTTATAGTCCAGCAAAAACATTTGACCTGGTTCTTTATAACCTTGGCTCTTGATACCAATCTGTAACACCCCCAAATTGGGTCGCAGCGGAATATGGGTTGGGGGTGGTACTTCATAGATCAATAACACAAGATATATATAAGAACGACCCTTATTAAAAAGTCATTTAAAACTGGACAATTCGATTTAACAAAAGTTTGTTACAAAAAGCCCAAAGCTTTAACTTGTCATTATTTCCAAAATACAAAAAGATACTAGTTCATAACAATTCCCAAAATGAAATGCAACAAATCTTCACGCACGTGACGTCCAAAATATAAAACCACCAATGTATCCCTTGCACCCTGTGCTTATTGACCTCCTGAAAAATATTGCTTTAAAACGTCAACATATTGTTGAGTGAATTCATAGGTTTGTAAAAGTATAATGTAGGACCGCAAGATTTCCCCCTCATGATAATGCAACAGATGCAAACATCATAAAATGTAATTACGTTTTCCTAAGCTCATGACACTGAAGCTCAACATGTATGAATACAATATAAATTGCCAAATTTCTTCGTGTTGATCTTCTAACCCACAGCATCTATGTCTGACATGGTATTCGTAGTTTGTCCAGTGATAGCTAATCACCCGAATGGGGATGGCAATCCCAATAGATCTATTCATATCATTCGCGATCACAATCCTAGTAATTGATAGTTCATAATAATGGGCTCAGAGAGGGTTATTATAACACCCTGTATTTTCAAGTCATTGACGACGTCGATAAATCTACTATTTATTTTTAGTGTCGTACGCGTTTGCTTGTAATTTCATGTATTGAGTAAAAATCGCGTAAGCTAAAAATTAGCGTTCAATGTAAACGGGCATCGATCAATTAAACGTTTACATCAAGCAAGTATTAAATAATTATTTTGAGAATAATTATGGTCATTGTTCATTTATTTTTTTGGTTACGTCAAATTTAATACGTTTCGGATAAAGTACGTTTAAGCATACCCGGAACCACAAAAATAATTCTACGCTTCAACAAATACCTACGTTTATATACAATGATCAAAGTTTATAAAACTTTAGGCGTGTGTATATATATATATACACGTCTCATATGTTTATGCAAGATAACAAATACTTTACAAAATAACCAAGACCTTACAAGTATACTTTTATATAAAAACTACACTTTACTTTTCTTTATACTTTCACTTTCATTTTAATTACACAATAATTACAAGTAATATTAACTAAACAAGAAAAGAATCTAGCTAGAAACATCATCCCTTAATTCCATGGGATGATGTCTCTTTTAGGGGGCATAAAGACATAAGAACATAAACATTTAAGTTCCTTGTTTCCCTCCTTGTGTTCCTTTGAATCCCACGTCAATAATGCCCTCCCCTTGGACTTTGCTTAGTCAAGCTTAGCGTCATAAGAGTATCCTCATCACTTTTTATTATATATCATGCATTCATATGTGAAATGTCATAAACTCTTTACACTTTAACAACTCATTTTTCTTTCTCTCTTTCTATCCTAAGGCCGTACGCTCACTAAGCCATCCCATACTCTATCCATACATATTATATAACCTATTTACATACACTCTCATATCATATCTAAGATACCTCAAAGTATTTTGAAGTCTTGATTAATTATTTACAAGTGTTGAAGCAAGAAATCAAGATTAGGGTTTTCATTTGGAAACTAGGGTTTCTTGGTTATAATCTTGGATTTAAAGTCTAAACAAGGGTTTAGATTGTGTTAGTCATCATCTTCATACATCATAAGGTCATATTAAAACTCTTATGTCTTAATTTATCATTAATATGCATATGTTAATTCTTTATAGCTTGAATCACCATTTAGGATTTTATTATGAAAATGAAGTTTTTACTTGCAATGCTCATTTTGTACATTAATATACATGTTGTGTTATTACTAATATCATGTTAATAAGGATGAGAAAATATTGTACCATGTTATTTTGATGTAAAAATGATTAACTACAAATTAGGGTTTATAAAAGTTTCATAATATGTTTCAAGTTAAAGAAATACAAATGACATGTTAAGGTTAATTATGGACCTATAGTAATGTTATATGATCATTAAAATAAGGATATAACAAGATGAGAAGACTTGTATACTTATGGTTATTATGTAAAAAGTATAAAGTGGTAAAACATAAAAACAAGGTCAAAAATGGACTCATGAAAGTTATTTTAACATTCTGTCCAAAAGTGTTATAAAAATTGATACTTGTTTTTTATGTTTTTTTTTTTTTTTTTTATAAGATAATACATTTCACGTCGATTTCCGGAAAAAGTTAAGAACTTGTCAACAATGGATTAGTAACGAAAAAGTTACGTTTAAAAACAAGTTATACGAGAAATAATACGGATAATATATAAGAATTTTTATAAAAACCTTTTTTTAAAAATTATTCAAATAGCAAGTTTGATATTTTTAACAAATAATACATATTTTTAGGATTCCAAAATGATAAGAATCGTAATTTTTCAATTAATAACGTAAGAGTATGAATTTCGCAAGTTTAACGACAAATTATACTTTTTTTATAAAACTATTTTTATATTAAAACATTAATATTCATGACAGAAAGTTATATTTTTGTAAACCTCATAAATTGATAGAACTTTCAATAACGAGAACGTCCTCGAAAGATAATCGTTTAAAAAACGGAGCCTTTATAAACGAATAAAATACGACTTGACGAGTTTTACGACAACAAAATAAGATTTAAATAAAAAGTCCCGTCTGATTTTTTGAACAGATAAAAGTTATGTTTCACCAGGAGGGTCAAAATATTGATGGAAATGTCAAATTATGATAACTGTCCTATATACGAAAAGATGGCATAAGAAACGTTAAATCGACTTTAAAACGCAGAAAAAAAGTTTTTGCTAGTTTTACTACTAATGGTAATTATAAACGTTTTAACTTATTTAAAACATAATTTTACCAACTCATTAGTTGCGGTGAGTGAGCTATATAGAATTATTTGCGGTTATAAAAGTACTTATGTGGTTATCAAAGTACTATATTACTAGGGAGTTTCATAATGAGGCCTCTTCGGATGGCGTATCGACGAGTTGTTGGATTTACGATTTAAAGTGTCCTAACTCCTCGAACGTCATGTCATGACCTCTTTAATTATGATAGCCCGAACGATAGTACGATGTAACAACTATAAGATTATATTCAAGTACATGGTACTTATACGACCTATGATAATTTAGGTTGCATTCGATCTTTTACGTGACGCTTTATCTGCGATATTTGGATTATCAGAACTCAAGGTGAGTTCATAGCCCCACATTTTTACGATTTCAATGATTTATAATTATGGGGTGGAAACATGCTTTGTTTTATAAATTGGACGCAAGTGGATATTTTATATTGATTACATGTTTGCCTAAGTTGCGATAACCCAGTTAAGTCCCATGTCATGAACTGTCAATTGCATAGATGTAGTTGGGAATTACATTATGTGAGCGCGAATGTTATTTAATAGATCTATTCGGGAAACGACCTCCCCGTTCGGGTGACTAGCTATCACCGGGAACGAACGTTATAGCATGTCGAATTTGGGATGTTTAGGGTTAGACATCCGGATGGGCGTAAATTGCAATATATATTTTAATTGCAAGAAAGATTGTCGAGCTTCAGTGTCATGAGCTTAGTGTAAATGTAATCTGGTTTTGTGATGTCTGCATGTGTTGCATTATCACGGGAAAAGTCTTGCGGTCCTGCATATTATGATTTATCAAACCTATGAATTCACCAACATTTTTGTTGACGTTTTAAGCAATGTTTTCAGGAGGTCAATAGGCATAAGGTGCCAGGGATGCATTGGATTATATTTTGGATTGCACGCTTAAAGATTTATGTGCATCACATTTTGGGAAATGTATCGTCATCTTTTGTAATATTTAACAATGAACAAGTAAAGCTATATGCTTTTGTATTAAGTCTTTTAATTAAATCCAATGTATCATTTTAAACGACTTTTTGTGTCGTTCTTATATATCTTGTGCTATTGATCTTGAAGTAACACGCCCTGGACCCTTATTCCGCTGCGACCCAATTTGGGGGTGTTACAGATTGGTATCAAGAGCCAAGGTTATAGAGAACCAGGTCAAATGTTTTTGCTGGACTATAACCGTTTTCAAAAGAGTATTCAAACCCCTTTGTTTTTATGGGACACTAGTTGTTGCATTAGTTAGTTGGACTAGATGCATTTATAATTGATATACGTGATTATAATATATTACGTATATTACAATAAGAGCCTTATATATATATACTCATAAGTTATTTCTGCTGGTCACAGTAGCCATCCATGTCAGCTGATTCCGCGGTTACCTATACGTCTGTTCACTCTGAGGCTCGATCTTGGAGTATTCCATCTGAGGATCCTTACGAGGAGGCTGCCCAATATGTACATTACGTATTAATTAAGCGGCCTTTTGTTAATTATTCGTAAACTAGTTAATGAACTAATTAACTACAGTTAAGTATTCTGCAGTTAGTATATTAATATATATAATGAATATACACTTATATTATTATATACACTAATCGAGTATTCAATACCATATTTTTATAAATATACGCTTATATTTTTATTAATTATTGTTTAGGTGATATCTAAGTGTTACGTGTGTGGACCCCATAGGCTCAGTATTCCGCATATTAATATTCTGTATGCATGAGCACAAACCAACGTTCCCACTTGCGAATACCCAGGCATAGAATATAACATTATCAACATTGACAATAGTCTAACAAAATCATCAATGCTTCCAGATAATACTGAGTATGGTATCAGTAAAGATTCTCGCCCATCTATGGTTCAAGTTAGTCCTATCTTTTTGTTTCGATACATGTTAAATATGGATATGGATCAAAAGTCATTCCATAGTTTAACGATTATGTTTCTCGCTTCTGTATTGATCATGATTACCAAATGTAAAAAGAATCATCTTAACTACACTTTGGGCGCGACTACGCAAACATCTGATCAAACCAAACTTGGGCCCAGTAAGTATCTAAACCTATATAAAGACGTGGAGGAACAAATTCTGTTTTGACTACAAGTGTCCGTCATGTATTTTAAAACATTTCTGAAAGTAGTCTTTATGACTACCTTTTGACAGTGTAGTGGTAGACTAGAATCAAAAAATGCCATCCATAAATGCAAAACCTGCTTGCATCTCAAGTATGAGGATCAAAAACATAACTTTCCTACCTGTGTGGTTTGCCACCTAATGACGCCGATCCATAAAGTGATTAACACATGTAGGGTATCCAATATTCAACCTCATTGAAGAACATGTGAAGTTTGCAGAATCATCTTTACATATTCTCCAGAATATAACCAAACACTCATATTTGCCTTATCTTAACAATATTCCTATATTGTTAACTGGAAATGGACATAGTTTAGAACAGATAAATTTATTCAAGGATTTAAACATGCAAATATAGAACATAATAGTATAAATGAAAACGATCATACCACGTATGTCAATTCATTGTTTAATACAACTGCTTACGATTCCTTATCTAAATACCAAATAAGATCAATGCATGACGATCCTGGTTAAATACTAATGTCTTATCCACAACAATCACCATTGGTGATAAGGCATAGGTTCCCTGAACAACTCAACTAGGTTATGATCTTTTGGGAGAATACTTATTTCAAAAATTCACGAACTATGAAATTCTTTGAATAATATGATGATTGTTATTTTGCAAGTGTGCACTCACTTATAGGTATTAGTCACATTACATTTCATAAGATGTATATGCACAACATCCTAATGAAAACAATCATTTCAACAGTTTTTCAGACCGTAAAGCATTCTAATTCGTTTAATATAGTATTATGCAACTATGCTTTTAAACCAAGCATATGTAGCCAACAATGTTATCATATAAGATGAAAACTTGCTTCTACAAAGATTGAGTATCATCTCAATTAAAACAAGTACTAGTGTATACAAACAACACTATGCTAAGCTACCGTAAATTCTGAACCCTTCTTTAATAATGTTTGGATATCACACAAACCCAAGGTTTGTTGATCATAATGATCTTACTATGATTACCATAATGTATATCCATAGTATCTTCATTATTAATTCTAGGAATGAATTCCTAATTCAAACATCAATCAAAATGTTCTTTCTAATATCTCTCAATTAGATTCCAATGTTGTAAAATCATCTTACACTTATGCAAATGATACAACTAATCACATATATAATATTATGTACATAATGAATCCTTTAGTGGGACTTAAGGTTTCCATTCATGTATTAAATCTCACCAAGCGAGATAGATCATTCGAGTTTCACTCAATGATATTCATATTGCATTTAGACTTAATTCACCACATATGTTTAATGTATCTAACATATTATTCTAAGGTTGCAAGTTTCATCTCCTAAAATCATACAACGAATTTTTATTTCAATCTAAGGGATAAATTCGTAATTAGATAAATTAAAATTGTTTAGAATTTGTTTCTACAACAAAAATTAATTTTAGAAAAGTAAAAAATATTTACTCCCACTAGCTTTGCGATGTACTCATGAGCTATCTTATTTGTTATTAAAAATTCAAATTCTACATGTGATTTATTTAACAATTAAATTTTGATTCGATTATTGATGGTGCTTTTAATCCATACTTGGATTCTTGCATTTTTGTATACTTTCTAAAGATTATATTGGATCACTAAAATCCCTTATTTGATTGACCTATCGTCTAGCAAGGTAATAAATCAAATAAAAGAGTTTTTGAAATCTAATTTGTCATATTTCTTTCCAAGAAAACAAGTATGACAATCAAATCATCTTTATATATTTAAGGTTCGTTAATGAAGAAGTTTTAATCATAGTCAATTTCTTGAGTACGAGTAAACTCTTATGTCATTTAACATGCAATAAATATGTATACAATATTGTCTCTATGATTCTTCTCTAAAAGGAAACTCATTTAAACCTCATCATCAAACCGATAGGTTAAAGATAAAATTAATATCCAAGAATTATAATTATATCTTTTTCGGACAACATTCTTCATTCATAGTCTTAAGTATTCATTAAATTCAAGATCTAATAATGCATCTCCTATGGTTAGCAGGTTCACCATGATCCTCTAACTCATAATCCTCACCATTGATATGGAAACATATCATGAGGTATCCTTGCCGATATATGAATATGAGTAACATCATTCAAAATTTCATCATTTCATGTTTAGCCTCAGTATGAGATTCGTTAGTGCGTTAAGAAAGTTTATGTATCTTCTTCTTAAAGTAATTCAAGACCTATATTACTCCCATTCGCTTTTAGCAAAGTGAGATTCCCACTCGCTTCTTGTACATTTGAGACTATTCTCAAATAACGCAGCAGGACGAGCAATAGAAACTTTGTTCTCGTGTGGGTTATAGAAATAGTATCCTATCGTTTCCTTTAGGTATCCAACAAAATACACTTAACAGTCCTAGGCATTTGTCAATAATTATCTCCAAGAAATTTTTACCAAATTTAGAACTTCAATCAAGACACAATGAGATTCATCTCGTTTTATCTTAATTAACCTTCTAGATTGGAGTCTTATCGGGCATATCCATGATATACTCAATTTATCTAACCTAGATCATTTTTTAGGAGTTAAATAAGTTAATGTCATCATAAATCAAAACAATATATAGTTTGATTACCCTCATTGGATATACCATAAAATTGTGGTATTCTAATGAGATTGATCTTATACTTTATGGCTTTTACTATTTTTACCAACTTAAGTTAAAACGTAATGATATCAATAGTATTTCTAAGCCAATTGCATGCTTTAATAAGTCTTTGATGAATTCAGTGACTTAATGTGTATGTACTAAGAAGTAGACATAAACATCCAATATATTACTATTCGTTATAAGTCTTTGACCAAGTCAATGACTTCATGTACATGTCTTAATCATGAAGACATAATAAGTTAACCTTTTCTACTTTACGTTATAAGTCTTTTCATTTGTTAAACTAAAGTAAAATGAGTGCCTATATATGGCCTTAATAGTAACTTCAAGTTAATTTCAAACTTCATGTTTATGATTTCCATGAAAACATAATCATGCATAATCATGTTGCTTATCTTTTTATCTTGACATATTCTCTTAATGGGGCTACATCCATTAAATGTGTAGGAGTCCTAGTAGAGTAATAGTTTTCTTACTTTGCAGTCAAGAGAAACCATTTGTCATATTGTTCTAAGTTGTTCCTTGCATACAATAAAAATGTATCCCACTTGTGCAGGGTACAACTTCTTTGCATAAAACAACACCACACTAGTTAGTTTGTTTGTATCGACAATATGACAGCGTCAAGCTTATAGCTAGTGTATATAGAACTCCATCTATTAATAATGAATCGTACATAACTATCAAAGATAACATTAAACGGAAGTGACATCTCAATGGCAACAAGTTATCAAAGATAATATACGATGATTCTTACTAAATGAAGATGTTCCACACTTGAAAAGTAATTTATTATTTCAAGCCAAGCCAGAAATAAAGTAAGATTTCTATGAGGTAAACAGCTCATAACTCCCACTGAATTTGACAACATTGCAAGTTTGTCCTATATTCATAAAATGATTTACTCTGACTAGATCAGACAACAGTGTGAGTGTTCCTTCACTAGTGAAAAGTAAGTAGAGATTTATACATCTTTCCAATTCTTGAATGTCAACTTATTATTGCTAATGTGCTTAGATATTCAAGAAAGTGTGTTCAAGTTCTATCCATCTCAGCTATTTAATTAACTTGAAAAATTGGCATGCAATTTATCCTTTATCTGCTCACTTTACCTCAAGGGTGTGCAGCGTCTCTTAATGGTTTTAAAAGACAGCTATAGACACAAGTTCTCTAGTTATTGCCTTTTCCAGTTTTGCAGTGATATTTCCATCTTCTAATCAAACCTCGTAAATATGTCTTGTTTACAACAAGATATTTTAATCTTTGTAGCTATATACACAAGTTCTCTAGTTATTCAAGTTTCTTATTAAGATTCAAAGATTTCAAAACCAAATAAGGATATTATAAGAAGTCCAATTTACTTAACATGTAAGTTTGGTATGAGTTCAATTAGAATCTGGGTTAATTCTTTCATTTCTATTATTACTTTTCCATAAGTAAAAAGTATAGGAATAAGTCTTATTTTCAAAATAGACACAGTTTGTCTTCCACAAGTAAGAACAAACCCTTATTTACGGTATACGTTGCATTAATACATTAAAAGAACTTGCAAAGTTCATTTTAAGTATTTTAAATAATTCATCCCTTAAAAAATAACTACCCATGTTTGTATATGAATAAACAATTAATTTTAACAAGGGTCTAAGATCCAACTTGATGTTCTACCATTAATGCAGTTGATCTACTAGAAATGGTAAACTCGAAAGGTAATCAGCATGTGATAATTGCCAACATGTGCAACTCTTAGCCTTTATGGGGTACAAGGCATCATAATCTAGAATTATAATGTCAAGTAGCATGTTTAACCCCATCGTATGCCTCGGGTAGATGGTCTGATATCATACTCGATATAAGTTGTGCAATACAAAATCAGTAATTTTGCAGTCTCAGGTCTGACCATACGATTGTTATATTACCTTGTTTTGCAAAATTTACCTAAAACTGTTTTAGAGTAAAAATACAAACTCAAGTGATTTCATACTTGGATGGCAAATGACTTACTTTTAAGGGCAAAACAAGGTTACTAAAATTTGTGTATAAGGAAGCATGCATACAACCTTATAACACTAGTAATTTTAAAACATTTCTATTTTCGTTTTAAAAACTTCTATAAATAGAAATCCCATAATTTTATAAACCACATGCCATTTATAAAATTAGGGTTGACATGTTTACAACATTTCCAAGTATAAGTAATTTTACTACGGATAAGGTTAATTCACCATGAGAAATAATCAAACCCTAGTAACGTTTACGACATACTTTAAATATTGTTAAAACATTTATGTAAAATTGTTTATTCTTGCGTTGAATCCTTACGGGTTTCTGTGAAAATTCTAAAACTTATGTATGTTATAAGAACGTTTGCACGGATTCAAACAAGTTTACGTATATAGCTGATGAGGTGTCATTTTATACACTATTTCGGGTCATTTAACCCCTTAAATCATGGAAATATGCCCAGATTATGTGCTTAATCATTTGTTTTTAGGTTTTTAGCAATTGGATGGCTTTTGGAGGAAATACACGTGACTTGGGCTCATTTGGAAAAGAAACGGACAAGATTACAGACCTACACCAAATCTCTTGAAGATTTATGCATATGGTGGCTGGAGATGGTGTCGCAGGCATAAAGCAACGCCGTCGTGGTCTATCTAGTGACGACGTTAGGAATTTTGCGACTGCGTCAGGACGTGGCCGACTTAAAGAGGATCTAGAATCATCTACGTGGCGACAGCGTCAGGAGTTCTAAGCGACGTCGTCGCATCAATATCTCTATAAATATAAATTTGTTTTTAGGGTTTTAAGTATGTAACTTTGGGATAACTTTGTATAAACCTAGGGAGACAAATCCTAGCCGTTTTAGGAGCTTTATAGGTCGTTTTTAGGGCCTCAAAACCCTATTGTACTACCTTGAATCCATGTTTTAATCAAGTAAGGTTATTTATCATTAATCATTTAATATGTCTATGTATAACACCTCGTGTTTTAGGACAATGTATGACGTTAATAAAGTCACTAATTATTTTTAGGGTTTTACGCGTTTGCTTTTAAACCGTAAACGTTAAGTATAACTCGCGAAACTGAAAATGATATACAATGTAAACGGGCATTAATCAATTATATGTTTACCTAAGCAAGTGTATATGATTATTACGAGGTTAATTAATAACTTGTTCATTTTATTTTTTATGTTACGTAAAATGCTTACGTTTCATAATAAAATACGTTTAGGCATACCCGGAAGTTCTAAAACCTAACTACGCCTAAACGAATACCCACGATTATACCCAATACTCAAAATAATCAAAAATTACATCTTATATATATATATATATGCCGAAATTAAAGGATGAGACCAAGTTTACACAAGTTAAATAATATCTAGATATTTTAAAGATATTTAAGAAATAAATTCTTACACCTTTTACCAACTTGACTTGTTTAACTAAACTAGGGTTAGAAAGTAACCATGGTTAAGTTAGGTAGATATTTTTACTATAAATAGGCATGCATGCATGAGAAATATTTACATACTCTTATACTTAACCAAAAATTCATTTTCTTCTCTCTTTTACACCCTCAAAGCTCACGGCTCAAATAAGCTCTCCAAACAAATCCATAGTTTGATTTTCTAAGATTATACAACCCTATACACAACATACTTAAGGTATTCTAAGAAGGTTTCAAGTGTTGGTTAAGCTTTGAAAGGGATTTAGCAAGATATTGCAAGATTAGGGTTTTGGAAACCTAATCTAGGGTTATAAGCTTGAAAGCTTTGTTATTGAATCTAAACACGGGTTTAGAACTTATTTCACATCTCTTACATCATCACTAAGGTTTTCTTAATTCCTTTATACTTTTCTTTCTTATGATTTTATGTGTTACATGTTATATATAGCCATAATCACCACTAATGACTTTCTAATATGAAAAATGAGTTATTATTTATGATTATGATTATATGCACTTATTCTTATGTCATATGGTCCTATATATCATGAAAAAGTAAAGGTAAAAGTATGTTAACTTATGGATTAAGTATAAACATGTTTAAAGCTAATTAGGGTTTTATAAGTTTTCTTAAACTTCACTTATGAAAATAATGAAAGTAAAAGGGTTAAACTTGTTACAATGAAATTACATGGACTAGGGATGATATTAGACTTTATTATAAGTACCACATATGTAAAATATGGTTATAAGGGTTTTTATAGTAAATTACTAATTCGAACGCCCCTTAACTCTTAATAACGAAGAAGTATGGCCAAACGAAGTTTGAATTTTTATAAATTTTGTTTCAGCTATTTATAGAAATAATAGGTTCTGTCCAGATTTTCAATAGGCGTTTTGAGCACTTTCGAATCCGTTTCAGCCTTCCGGCGAAACACGAAAGTTGTCCGGAATGACGTTTTCTATAATATCTCTTTTTGGTCAAAGTCACGAAAATGTGATATAGCGGGTCAAAACCGATGGTCAAACTGTTGCGTTTTTATTAAAATAGTCAAGTTCCAAGATTCTTGCAGGGGCGTTTTGGTCATTTTCTGTCGAGTTTCGGGTCTCGGCTAAAACTAAAAAGTTGTCCGGAATATAGTTTTGCATAAATTTCTTCTTTGTCCGAATCGTGAAAATGTGATTTAGAGGTCGTTTGGCGCGGTCAGATTTGGCGTAAGAAAAATATAAGTAAAAAGTCAATAAGAAAGTCAACTGATGACTTAAAAAGTCAACGGGTTAATACAAGACTTATTGAACGTTTATAAAAATAATAAACGCTATTATTTTTACGAATATAACAAGTAAGAGTTAACGAGTTTATTGAACGGATAAAATTATAAAAATAGTAACTTTGGTAATATACGGGACATAATCCCGATATGAGTAATTAATAACCAAATTGAAAGTCGAAATTTCGACGAGATAAATAAATATTTTTACAAATATAATTGGATGCCGAGACTTACCAAAAATGGTAACTTTCCAAATGTGGTAACTTTCCTAAAATAGAAAGTTTCCTAAAATAGAAAGTATCTTTAACGGGTAGTGTACCCGGTCGGTGGAAGTTTCGTGGTAAGTAGGGTGTCGATCACTAAGAGCGAGAAACAATCTTTTAATTTATTAATACTTTAGTTATCTAAACTAAGTTAATTCTATTATATGTTAAACCTATGCTAAACCTATGTTAATCCTAAATCAAACGGATAAGGAGGTTTTTAGCCTGGGATACTGGCACAGGTTTTGTGGTGACTAAAATCTACTTAAGACACTAAAACATACGCAAGCAAATTAAAAGAAGATAAAAGAGCGGTCAAGCCAAATATAAGAAAACTGTATTAACCATTATTAATCCAATTAGAACGTTGGTTTGTTTATTTAGTGCAATGATTACTTATCTCGAGGCGGCATATCATTCTTAAGATTAAGGCGGTATTTCTTCCTTAAACCTAGACACATAGAATTCTGTCACAATTAAACGCATCCGCATAAAGCATCGTTATTTGCTGATTATAATCTATCTTAAGGATTAAAGCAATGGTGATCTTGTTAAGCCCTAGCTCATGGATACTTTACCCACTTACTGCTTAATGGCAATTTATACACTAGTATTCCACTAACAAGGTCTTTACTAATTAATCGAGAACGTACTCGTTGATCCCAAGGTCACCTGTTGGTCCAACTAAGCTCACAATCTAAGGGCAAAGATAGGTCGTTATTTGTGATCATATTGGTCTAGATGTAGAAATCTCTATATGGAGAGCTATCCCGGCATCTAGATTACTTGGTCCATATCACTAGATGCAGTTGAATGATAGGTCGCATACAAAAGCACGTAAACAAGTATAAATTGATAAACATAAACAAGAAATCAACGATAAATTAAGCAATCGAGATAAACAAACCAAACATTCAGATCTTCATAATAATGGCTAATACCCGAAGGTATTAGTCTTCAAATGTCATAATCAATTGAAGAATACTAGTAATCTTTGATATTATACAAGACTAGAGAGAGAAGTAGGTTGGAAAGTTTCTAGAGAGAGAAAGTAACATGGATGATAATATTATTATGTGTGTGAAAAATGAGAAATGAAACAACCAACCACCCTCTCTAAGGCATGGAGAGGGTATATATGCTACATACAAGGCCGGCCATGGGCTTTACTAAGGCTTCCATGGGCCTTGGGCCATATTAGCTTACTAAGCTTATCATATGTTAACCTACGGGCTAAGACTAGTATATATTGGAAGTGACCGATACTTTTCTTGTTCCTAACAATCTCCCCCTAAGGGAGGTCACTCTAATTTACAAAACTTTAAACCTAGCATACTATGCTACATCTTTAGTCTTCAGCTCGTAAACTTCATTTCTTGATTTTCCCTTGTGAATATGTTGTAGTAATCTTTGACTTTAGGCTCGAGCTTGTTCCTTTATCTTTACTTGTAAGTGGAGATATGATCTTGAGCACTGTGAGATCATCAACCAAGCATAATCTCGTTTTGTCATCTTGTGACTTTGTCATCTTGTGATCTTGTGACTTCTGGACCGACATGCTCATACCATTCTTGATTTGTTGACTTGGAAAGCTTTAATGTTGCATCTTTCTTGAAATTCTTTAACTTTAACACTTCGTCACTTCGAGAAAGACGTTCGGTATCAGAGTAGCGGAAGTCTTGAAACATGTACTTGAGCTTTCATGATGTCTTTATGTTTTGTCGGTCGGGTATGAGCATGTGGTTATGAATCTTGTGAGCCAGCTGGAATCAGGTACCTTCACCACCATCTTTAAGTATCCTGCATTAAAACAGTTAGCAATAAAGAGGGGGGACGAATATGGCTTTGTCATTCGCCCATGTTTGGTTGGAGTAACCTTCAAATCCGTGAGGATCGACCTGTGATCAGGTAGATTCAATTTAAGAAGAATCTCCTTGACAGGATTTCTAGCTGAAGTATAGAATCTTTCTAACACATTTGCATTAGATTCATCAAACTCAGCATGTTCTCATTATCGGAACGTCTCAAAGCAGACAGCACGATAAGAGTGAACCAGTGAGTTACTATCTCACCGATTGAAATAGAAAAATCGATTTGAAAATCAATCAACGTGTCACTTGCTAAAGTGGTTTTGTGACACATCGAGAGTGTTAATCATTTCAAAAATTCATCATCAATCGTCAATTCATATCCTGGAACAAGTTTGATTCTTATAGAATCGCACCATCGTTTCTTTCCAGTTGTCACAAGTTTGATTCGTATGAAAGGGAATTAAATTTATGTTTAAATCAAAATTCACGAAGCAAAAGACTAAGTCCAATAAATAGAGTTGGCTAAAACACTTTTTTTTCCTCGACCGTTACCATGATTAAGACATAACTATATACAAACGTCTTGATCATAGATCAAAAACAACAATCTGAGATGGCGTTCCCGTAACGGTCAACTTCTCAATCTTCCCATACTTTACATACTTTTACAGGACACATGGCGATATCTACCACTTTATACAATACTCTACATCGTTGACTTATAGATGTATCAACGAATAATCGATCCTTCATATAATTCCTTTGGTCTAAGCTCTTGTGAAACGATTATCTTCAAACTCTCCGCCTCTTTCTTTTGTTGAGATTTTCTTATTTTTTAGTTTTTTTCTCTTTTTTTCATATACTAACTACGAAACTCGGTGTAATTTCACCATCTTCACGATCAAAATAACTCTGGATAATTCTTTCGATAATTCTTCATTCTTTGGACGTACCAATAATTATGTTGGTAGTAAAAATACATTAGTTTTGACTACTTTATACATTCCCATTTGCAATATGCAAATTTCTTCCCAACCGTACCAAAGATAGAAAATTGACACAACACTCGGGAAATACATACTTTACACTTTAAGCAACTAGCAATTGATAAATGGACTTATTCTAACAGGGTGGGCTAAGGTGTAAAGGTATAATGAAATAAACAGTTGGTGTAATTCCTAAAGGATTGGCTCTATTGGTTTTTCTAGGGGTATCTTACTCTTAAGATGAGAGTAAACAAAGGGTTTATACAAGGATATAACTAACCAGTATAGTTAGTTAATAAAACAACATATAAAGGCTTTTTGGGTGTAATCTTAGAAATTTACCAATTTAAACAAGTTACTCCATCTAAATCCATAGTACTCATTATTATGGTCTCGAATAGATATACCAAGCCAAGTTCTAAAGTCTACAACATCACTGGCACACTTATATTTTTATGGAATTTGGGTAAACATTTGGAAACGGATAAGGTTAAATCCTTACAATATCTAATAAGGGTTATTGTGTGTGGGTTATGTATCAAGTAATTTCACAAAAGTATGCTTGAAAAAATTTTAAACTTGAGCATAATTTAAGCATTTTATGTGAAAAATAAGACAAGTATACATTCTAATTTCCATCCCCCCACTTGAATTATACAACGTCCTCGTTGTAAAAATAAAACATTAAAAACGGGAATTAAAAAATTAATGGAAAAGGGGGGGGATTGTGAATTTGAGGGAGGCTCACCTGAAATATTTGCTTGCTAGATTCTTCAAGTTGAGTTTGTGAGCAAGGATGCGTGTTGAATAGCCGTCTTGAAGTTTCAAGACTCCAACACTTCTAGATTTCTAGATTGTAGATACTTCACCAACATCGTCAATTTCTTTTCAGCGAGGTCATGTGCAAAATATAGGAAACACATGCAAAATCCTATCTCGGGTATCTACAGTTAATTTAAATAAGCTAAATAAACTGTATAGGAGACCAATACGCCGTATCCATAAACTGGAATACGCCGTATTGAGAAACCTGTAAAAAGTATCTAAATACGGGTAGTCTGTTGAATACGCTGCATCATGTGCATGAATACGCCGTATTGACAGAATTGACAATAATGTTTAAAGTGCATAAAATTAAAGGATTGATACCATCCAGACATTCAATACGACGTATGGTATGGAGCGGATACGTCGTATTGATGTCTGGGAAGACATACTCGATAAAAATAAATAATAATCCGGGTTGTCTCCTAGGAAGCACTTTTCTTTCTGCTAGTCTTTAAGTTAGACTTTTTCCTTCCATCTTTCTTCTACATTCGGTCTCATGCACGCTTATGTGCCCGCGTGTGAGCCATTCTTTCATCTTTGCATCTCGAACATACTCGGGTCCTAAGTTCAAGACCCCCTTGTATAAACTCTTGAGCTTTTAGTACGAGTGTGAGATCCCATTCATCTTATCTTCTTCACTAACCTTTAGTAATGGTGGGATCTTGTTGCATTGTTCATTAGTGTGGCGTTTAAACCTCGGATGTGACAGCACCATTTGGTAAGTAACCTCCTCATTACCATTGTAAATGGTAATCATTCCTTCAAACCATTTTGCATTAATTCCAACTTCCCTCAAAAACGGTTCGCCAAAAATAACATCACCCATTCCTTCATTACGATAAGCATCCATATCTTCTAAAAATGCAAAATCTGTTAAGATAGAAAAAGTTCCAACAAAGACAGGTATGTTCATTAAGGCTCCAACTACATTGTTTCCCTTGTATTCTAATTTGTCCTTCCTTATAGAATTATAAAACTTTTTGGACATCACATTTACGTACAAGATAGGGAAAAAAATTAGCGGTAAAAATAATCAAAACCTATCTTGCAATAAAACTTTAAATGTTGTGGGCCCACATACAATACGGATTTTCTTATATCTGGTCAGCAATTACTAGGATATCCAAAAATTTTACTCTCATATTGCGCTGTCTATACACCTGGTTGTATATGACATATTTGTCTAAGGATGAAGCTACTATTACAGTAATTTTTTTTGTAGGTTCATCTTGACACCCTCGAGCAAGGGGGAGCTTTGTCAAAGCATTTATAAAGTTCATCTTATATACACTTTGTTGTATATGACATACTTATCTAACCGAAAATCTAGTCTTGCACTAATATTTTTTGTAGCTTTTTAATCATACATTGAGGCCTCATACAAGGGGGAGCATGCACGCATTCATCATCATTTTTACTCTTCGACGCTCCTTAATTTTTCGACAAAAAAGGAAGAGAAGATAGTCTAACATAGCTTGCTCGCGTGTGTTGTTTGCTATGTGTATTTTCTTCATCATATATTTTTCCTATTGTTTCATTATGTATCTTGCACAAAACTAACCTTGATGTAGGCTAAGCCTGTAAATTTGATCCATGAATCCGCTGATGACCAAAAGCAATAACCTAGGGTATGCAACAACATAGGGGATTAGAGTAGACAACTTAACTTCACTAGGGATGATGCAGGCACTCCTTTTTGGGGAGAAACGAAGTTTAACTCCAAGGACGCCCCCTTCTTGTTTCGACAAAAGAGGGAGAAGAGTGTAAATGGAGAAGGTATTGTGAAGGTAGTACGAATACAAGTAACTTTTACACTTTACTATATATTACGTTTAAATATTTTTCATTATAAAAAAGGGAGATTATTAGTGCAAACATTACGATATTTAATCTATACAGTCTCGTCAGTTTTGTTGATGACAAACATATAACTTGTAATACATAACGTAAAATGTACAAGTTACTCGTAATCATATTTTGTCTCAACATAAATTTAACACCTTTCAACGTCTCGAGTCCTCGTATACAACAACACATGTTCGTACATGTTTGTTATGTTGTGATCAAACTCCTTAACAAACCATTAAGAATGTTTAAAATACTTGTTAGATTCATTAAGTATTTAAAAGGTTAGTCATTCTCTTTCGAACCTCATTTACATTTTGCATATACATGTATTTTATACATATCCATCACTTTTATTTTTACACTAAAGTTTACGTCCAAATATATATTTTATTTGAACAAGTAAACACACTTCATTTGTCTTTTTAGCAAGTTACTTTCACAAGTAACAACACATTTTATTTTTACAAGTGACTACACACTTTACTTTAAACAAGTTACTTGTAAATTGTATTTTTAGTAAATATATAAGTTTAACTTGCACATTTTATTTTTGTAAGTATACCAACAAAGTTACTTACACATTTTTGTAAGCAACCAAGTGTGGATTACTTACACATTTCATATTTGCAAGTTAACCAAATTTACTTGCACTTTGCATAATTTAAACAAGACACTTTCCTTTATATATATATATATCCTTATTAAAACACATTTTGATAAATGAAATATGAAAATTAATTTTTACCTCATGGATGTCATCAAAATGATTGAACCTGAAACTAAAATGTCTTGTCAATGTTTACATCATTCATAACATCAAGTCTTGGATGAATGTGGACATGAAATGTCTTTTCAAGAATAGTGGCTTACCCACGGATCCTTGCTAAAGTTCAATATTACGTCAATGTCCTTCTCACTTTTGTAATTACGTTAATATTCTTCGTAATTACATCAATATTATTCTCACTTTTGTATATCTAAAAATCAACATGTTCTTTCATCCTTCGAGGGCAAAAGTATATATGAAAAATATAATTATGATCAGTATAAGAGATAAACAAAAAATATATAATAGTTTCAAAACTTAAAATAATTATACCTATGATTTAATTTATTTTGAATTTTATATTTATATAGTATTTATTTATATTTTATTGAAGAATTTTATAAGTTTGTGAAGGATATTGACGTAATTACAAAAGTTTGGAAAGGACATTGATGTAATTACAAAACTGAGAAGGATATTTACGTAACATTAATCTTCAAGAAGGATATACATGTAATTCTCCCTTTTATAACGAAAGGTCGGATCCCTTCCAAAGGGATCCGACGAACAGCTTGTTTTGGTTATCTCAACCTATAAATAAAGGTGTCGTACCAAATGTTTTTCATCACTTGAAACACATTCTCTCTACCATTTTTAACACATCTAGATCAGTAGGAATGCATCCATAAAACCCCTCATTAACACATGATCATAATGCTTCTACTTTTATTTTTATTGTGAGCCTTTACTTCAATGATCCTCCAAAGCAAGCCTAGAGTTATTGCCATCCACATCTACCTCAAGCATACTTACACATGAAGATCACCTACAAAAAGCTTAGGGAACTTGTGACTTTTATTCTAATAAACAACATCATACTTAGTGATCTTAATGTTTAGATTAGGCATTTACATCAATTAGACATTTGTGCCTTGGATCATTGATAACGCCTTAACTATATACATTTTCGGCGGCGTTATTTGTATATATTTTATCATTTCTCGTAAACTTTTTATACTTCAATAGATAAAATATGTGCAAGATCACTAGAAGACAATTCAAGCTCAAAAAGACTCAAGACGCAAGTGTGTTACACCTTACAGAAGAAAAGTTAGAAGAAAATAAATATTAAATCAAAAAATAAAGCAAGTACGCCGCACTTTACCCAAAGTACGTCGTACTTCAGGCCGAGTTAATGAAGAAAAGTTAATACCTTAAGTACGGTGATGTGTAAAGTTTTATACACTTAAAATATACTATAATAATATAACCTTAAGAGCATTTAAGAAAATTACCAAGTTACCCTTAATAAAATTCACTCTCAAAAATATATATAATATAATATATAATACGTATATTAAACCGGGTAAGTATGATCACCCGGGTCGTTATCCCCAACGACTAGTGAAATTGAAACCTTGTTTAAGTCCGGATTCTGATTTAAATTAAGCAAAGATATTTGATTTGGAAAGCTACGACTACTAAAAAAAATGGACAAGTAATCAAATACGGAAAACAAATAAAACGCGACTATTAAGCAAGTAAACTTATTTTAATCCCTAAAAATGTAAACTAAATTTATAAACCTAAGATATGACAAAAGAAAATTTTAGAAACATAAATTACTATTTTTGGCTTTTTAGTTTAAAAGATATGAAATTTCTAAAATTTAAACTAATTAAAAACTATAAAAAATAATAAAACTATTAAAAATAAAGTCCTAAAATTTTTATAAAAATTACACTAAATAAAGAAATGTGCAGAAATTTAGAAAATAAAAGCCCTTAATTTTTTCTTTTTTTGCTTAAAGTCTAATTAAACTAATTAAAACCTAACCCTAACTATTAATTAAAACTTAATAAACTAATTAAAAACTAACTTGGGGACTAACTGCGAAAAAGACTTGAGGACTAACGGGCTAAAACATTTAACGGGCAAGGATTAACTGGAAAACAATTAAAACAGAAAAATTACAGGAATGGTCCCTGAGGACTTACCCCGACAACAAACTAAGTCCAATTATAAGCTCAAATTCTAAAAGTGCTTATCATTAAAAACTTAAAAGAGCAAAGTTGTAAAGGAAGCTAGGGAGAACAACTTTAACAAAAGCACTATGGTCTGAAACTCAAAGATAAGCTTAAAGACCGTTCTCCATAAGGCTGTTGACAGAAACAGGGTTTGTGTCTATTTATTTACTAAAACAACTATAATAAGCTCAAATTAAGCTTAATGTAAAAAAAGGAAAAGAGTTCTAGGAAGCTTATGAAATGCTTTATCTATGAATGCAAAGAAATCTAAGCTAGAAGTACTTTTAAACAACTAAAATTGAGCATGAACTAAGCAAACTCAGAAAATAAGCAAGATAGCACAAACTTTAATTAAGCTAAAAACTTTAAAAAGCTAAACTAAACTCTAAAACGTTTAGACTTATTAAACTACTTATAATCTATCTAATTAAGCTATAAAATCTAGACCCATAAGCTAAATTAACGAATTTAAATCCTAAAGTTTCTAAGTACTGTTTTTGGTTTTTTAGTTACTTTTGACAGCAAAATAAGCTAGGAAAATAAGCTAGAAAATGTAATTTAAGTCCTAATCTGTATTAAGCCATTACTAAACTATAAGATGCTAAAAGATAAACTATTAACTCCTAACTTTGATGGCTTAATTTGGGGCTTAAGACTCAGCAGTACTAACTTTTGTTAGTACTGCTGATGCAAAGTTCCTTTTTTAAACAGCTGAAATGGCTAAGAAAATAAGCAGTAAAATGAAAACTAAATCCTAAACTATATTAAGCTATATCTAGATTACTTCTAACTTGAATTTAAAAACCTAAATCCTACTTTTACTCAACTAAAAATTAAGCTAAAGGTAGCAGTACTAACTTTTGTTAGTACTGGTGGCAGTACTAACTTATTGTTAGTACTGGTGCACTTTTGCACAGGTGCAAAACGAAAATGCAGGTTTCCTAAGGGAAACACTGCACTAAAACACACTCAAATAGAGTGTTTAAACAAAGTCCAAGCAAGATCTAAGCCTTGGAGGGCTTAGATCAGAATTTCACAAGTAAAATCAAAGGGAAAAATCCCCTGGTGCACAGGCGAGCTTATTAAGCCATAAATTCATTAATAGCTTAAACTAAAACCTCAAATCTACTCAAAACCTTATCAATTATGACAATCAAACTATCCAAAAAGAAATCACAAACTGCATTTGACTTTTAGATGGCAAACTAGCTTAAACCAAACTTAAAAACAGATAAACAACTAAGATGATTAAGCTAGATAAAACTCAAATAAGCACTAATAAGCAAAAAGACTAAGCAAATAAGAACTTAAAACTAACTTAATTAACAAAACTTAACAACTAAATAAGCATTAATCTAAGATCTAAACTATTTTACTATATTTTTGGTTTTTTAGAGTTTTTTAAGACAATATATGAAATCTATGATTTAAACTAAGAAAATTGAAAACAGATAAACAACTAAGATGATTAAGCTAAATAAAACTCAAATAAGCACTAATAAACAAAGAGAATGAGCAAATAAGCAGATCTAAGTATAGAAAGCAATGAGATTACTATTTAAAGCTAAAATTAAAGGAAATGAAAGAGAAACTTACAAACTCCTCTAGCTAAACAAGAGGACCAATTAAGGCAGCTACAAGCTCCCTAGCTTATTAGATAAGCTAGGGTAAAGTCCTTGGGATCTCATCCAAGTTAAGATCCCCTTCCAAAAAGCTTATATCCAATAAGGTCCATAATAAATGTAAGTTTAAACTGATTTAAGGTTTAAGTAAGATTAATTCTGAATTTAATAAACTCTATTTCTGCTTATAGACTGAAAGAGCTTAAAATGAGCTTATTAGCTTATTTAGGTGTCTTAGCTTATTGAGAGAGATTATGAAAAAGAAACTTGGAGAAATTTAGAAAAACTCAATTTCATTAATAAAACTTGCTTACAGTACTTTTAAAGGAAAATTACAAGATTAAAACATCATTAAGCTAAGAATTAAAATTTAAGCTACACTAAATTAAAAACTACTACTTAAAAACTAGATATCGTGTGTGAGAGAGTTGAGGTCCTATTTATAGGCTGCCTTGGATCCTTCTAGCCTCTTGCTTTGCTCTCCAACCTTTTTAATCCTGGCTAATCATTTCTTCAATCATTTGAGCATCAATTGTGGCCGTTTGATCAAATTGTGGACACCTGAGGATTGCCAGCATGTCATTCTTTGATGTGACGTTTGTGCTAGTTTTGTGAGTGTTTTAGCACAAAACCCACATTCCATTGTGCTTTCTCTATTTTTGACGTGGCCTTTAATTGGGAGAGGTTAAGTAATCTCTTGATAAAGACTGATTTGACCCTTGCCTTGCACTTATGAGCTCTTTAATTGTCCAATTTGTCCCTTAATTTTGAAAACCCCTTTGTTTTTGACAGCGTGGTAACTTTGGGACGACGGGTGAATAGTACCCCATTTTGGCGCCCAAAGTTTTATAACTGAAAGGGTAATTTCAGTTGGAAGTTTGGGCATATTACACAAATAGTCCTTGTCTTCTTTTTCCCTTTTTCTAGTTATAAGTAACTTACGAAAATTGCAAGATTAGCCCTTGTGGTTTATATAAAAAGGGAAATGGGCTAAGGTTTTGGGCTTTAGGATCCGGGCAAGGCCCATTTGGGTTTTTAAAGGCCCATTAAGAGGAGAGGGGATATTTTTGGACTTTGTTGACTTTTATTGACCATGATTGACTATTCTTTGACTGGATTTGACTGAGGCTTGACTTTTCGGGCTTCGGCTTTGTACTCTTCTGATTCTCGTGTCCGTGCTTGCCCGTTTTTGACTGTTTTCTTGTGATTTTTGATTTATCCGTACCTGCACACACAAAACACAAATACAAGCATATTTTTGCCATTTTTGATCTGTTTTGGGTTTATTTGGGTTATTTTAGGCATAAATGGATATGTGTATTCTACACTTATCAAAATTCCCCAAACTAAACCTTTGAAAAGTAGCAAAGATTTTTGTTGAGAGAATTAAGAGATCACAAGTTATAAAACACCCGACTTCCCATTTTCTAAGATTTTTCTCTTTTTATGATTTTTCTTGATAATTAATTACCTAACTACAACTTATTTGTGTTGACATAATGTATTGTTTTCATTACCTCATTGGTAACTTTTAGGATCATAGAACAAAAAGCACAATTAAGTGTCTAAAAGATAACTTCATCATCCCCGATTTTTTACTTTTCCCATGCTAAGCTCAAAAACAAGATCATTGTTAATTACAAGTCATGACACTAACACTACTCATAAATACTAATTGTGTACTTACTTTTCCTCCCGTAAATCCTACTTTTGTATCTCAGGATTTTACTTAAGTCATATACCCGAAGGCTCTTTAAGACTTTTGTTTCGATACTTATTAATTCCAAAAATAAAGTGTAATGGTTAAGAACGCAATAATTAACTCCTAGCTCTTTTCAAAAGATCAAATGCAATCAAGATTCTAACTTATAAAAACTAAATGAAAACTAATTTTAAATGAAAACTTAGCTGACTCAAGCAAATAGCACAAGTGAAATTGACTTTTAGAGGTCAAAGTGCACTAAACCAAACACCCCTTTAAGACTATGACAGGTTTGAGAAAAGCTCTTTAAGAGAAATCTAATGAACAAGTACTGAATACCAGATAAAAACTAGCTTAAAACAAACTTAATTAACAAAACTTAACAACTAAATAAGCATTAATCTAAGATCTATACTATTTTACTATATTTTTGGTTTTTTAGAGGTTTTTAAGACAAATATATGAAAGACTAAGATCTAAACTAAGAGAACTAAAAACAGACAAACAACTATGATTATTAAGCTAAATTATACTAAAATAAGCACTAATAAGCAAATTCAATAAGCAAATAAGCAGATCTAAGTTTAGAAAGCTATAAAACTAATATTTAAAGCAAGACATTAAAAGAAAACTTACAATTCACCTCTAGCTAAACAAGAGGTACCAATTAAGGCAGCTACAAGCTCCCTAGCTTATTAATAAGCTAGGGTAAAAGTCCTTGGGATCTCTTCCAAGTTAAGATCCCCTTCCAAAAGCTCTAATCCAATAAGATCCATGATAGATTAAACTGATTTAAGGTTTAGGTAAGATTAATACTGAATTCAAATAGCTCTATTTCAGCTTATAGACTGAAAGAGCTTTAAATGAGCTTATTAGCTTATTTAGGCGGCTTAGCTTATTAAGAGAGCTTATGAAAAAGAAACTTGGAGAAATTTAGAAAAACTGAATTTCATTAATAAAACTTGCTTACAGTACTTTTAAAGGAAAATTACAAGATTAAAACATCATTAAGCTAAGAATTAAAATTTAAGCTACACTAAATTAAAAACTACTACTTAAAAACTAGATATCGTGTGTGTGAGAGGTGAGGTCCTATTTATAGGCTGCCTTGGATCCTTCTAGCCTCTTGCCTTGCTCTCCAACCTTTTTAATCCTGGCCAATCATTTCTTCAATCATTTGAGCATCAATTGTGGCCGTTTGATCAAATTGTGGACACCTGAGGATTGCCAGCATGTCATTCTTTGATGTGACGTTTGTGCTAGTTTTGTGAGTGTTTTAGCACAAAAACCCACATTCCATTGTGCTTTCTCCATTGTTGACGTGGCCTTTGATTGGGAGAGGTTAAGTAATCCCTTGATAAAGACTGATTTGACCCTTGCCTTGCACTTATGAGCTCTTTAATTGTCCAATTTGTCCCTTAATTTTGAAAACCCCTTTGTTTTGACAGCGTGGTAACTTTGGGACGACGGGTGAATAGTACCCCATTTTGGCGCCCAAAGTTTTATAACTGAAAGGGTAATTTCAGTTGGAAGTTTGGGCATATTACACAAATAGTCCTTGTCTTCTTTTTCCCTTTTTCTAGTTATAAGTAACTTACGAAAATTGCAAGATTAGCCCTTGTGGTTTATATAAAAAGGGAAATGGGCTAAGGTTTTGGGCTTTAGGATCCGGGCAAGGCCCATTTGGGTTTTTAAAGGCCCATTAAGAGGAGAGGGGATATTTTTGGACTTTGTTGACTTTTATTGACCATGATTGACTATTCTTTGACTGGATTTGACTGAGGCTTGACTTTTCGGGCTTCGGCTTTGTACTCTTCTGATTCTCGTATCCGTGCTTGCCCGTTTTTGACTGTTTTCTTGTGATTTTTGATTTATCCGTACCTGCACACACAAAACACAAATACAAGCATATTTTTGCCATTTTTGATCTGTTTTGGGTTTATTTGGGTTGTTTTAGGCATAAATGGATATGTGTATTCTACACTTATCAGTTTGTAACCCCAGTACTTCAAGAGTACTTGTATTATTCTAATAATATTGAAGCAGTTTGTTCATTGTTTATTGTTTGTTTGGTTATCACTGTTTTATTGATAAACACCTCTAGAGTATCAAAGTGTAGATTCCGCATACACTTTGGTATACGTACAAAGTCTCAATCTTTGTTATTTTGGATTCTTCCAAGGTAACAAACACTTTACAACGTAAAGAATCGATCAAGGCATGGGATCAACAAGTGGTATCAGAGCCTGTGCTTTGAGAAACTTTAATCTAGAGGTAATGGAGTTAGAAAATTCTCAGAACAATGTGTTGGCAAAGCTTCCCATGCTCAAACTCAGGGAGTATGAGATGTGGGAAATAAGGATCAAACAGTACTTTCAGATCCAAGATTATGCATAATGGGAGGTAATAGAAAATGGGAATTCTTGGGTACCTATTCCTGTTACAGCACCAGAATCTGGTCCATCAACAGCATTGAAGATGACTGTGCCCTCTACTGCTGAAGAAAAGATTTGTAAAAAGAATGATGTAAAGGCTCGAAGTCTACTGCTAATGGCACTGCCCAATGAACATCAACTTACCTTCAATCAGTATGTTGATGCTCAATCAATGTTTGTTGCTGGTCCGCGCGAACTCACCCCTCAAATATGTAAACAAATACAAACATGTATAAATACACAACAAGGGACGAAATCACGCAAGAGCAATGAAACCGGAAGCAGTATAGAGTGTTCCCGGGTCGTTATGTCCCAACGAGGCTAGAGATGGAAAATCGAAAGACGATTGATGATTGATGTTTGAATATGACCAGGATGTGAATATGATTGGGTACTGGTATGTATAATTAAGCACATACCAAAATCCCCCATACTAAGGTATTGCCGTGTCCTCACGCAATGTTATGAAGTAAAC